>LBNU01035304.1:3711-38508 GCA_014162995.1 Artemisia annua
GTAGCACAGGTAGCACAGCCGTCGGTAGCACACTTGATACGAATAAAACAAAACACATGTGGGGTAACCTAATGATTGGGAAATAGTTGAAGTGATAGTGGGGTCATGCCACGTGTCAAACAATTAACGAGGTAGCACGGTAGCACAGGTAGCACATGACCAAATTTGGAATTTGTGTGAAAAATGACTCAATAGTGATTTACAATTCGATTTTTGGCACAATTTTGGAATTTTCCCATGAAATAAGATACTTGTGGGAATCAGAAGCAGAGGCAAGTAAGGTTCTTGTGAACTTGAGGGAGTTGGAAGTAAGGAATTGTTCAAAATTGGTGAGTTTGGGAGATAAAAAGAAGGAGGATGGATGCAACCAACTAACATCTCTTAGGATCATGGAAGTATGGTTTTGTAAGAATCTTGAGCGTTGCAATTTTCCTAACAACATTCAAGAATTGAGTATGTATGGATGTGATTCGATTGCATCAGTCTCCTTCCCAACAGGAGGACACAAGCTCAAGTCACTCAAAATTTATGGATGTGAACTACTAGAAAATGAGGTGCTTCTCAACGCAAGCATGCCACCGGTGCTAGAAGTTGTACATATAAGGAGTTGGAAATATCTGAAATCAATGAATTAATTGACTTGTTTCATTCACATCACTAAATTGGAAATAATTTATTGTTCGAGTATAGAGTCATTTCCTGCTGCCGAGTTGCCGAATCTCACCTCGCTAACACATCTGGAAATAATATATTGTAAAAGTATGGATGTTGATTCCTTTGGGGTTTGGCCTCCTAAGTTGGGTTTCTTAACTATAGGGGGCTTGAAGAAGCCCATATCAAAGTTTGGCCCACAAAACTTCCCACCTTCTCTTGTTCACCTAACACTAGTAGGTGAATCGGCAGAAGAAGATGATGTGACTAATGGAAGTCGATTGTTGCATATGCTTCCTTCATCTCTTACTAAACTTCATTTATATAAGTTTGAGAAATTGGAAACAGTTTCAAAGGGACTCCAACACCTCACCTCCCTCCAACATCTATCCATTTTTAGCTGCCAGAAGAATTCAAAGAAGATGATGTGACTAGTGGAAGTCAATTGTGGCCTTCACTTTTGAGTTTGAGAATCGGAGGATGCACAGATGAATTGAAAGAAAAGACAAGTAGAAGAGGTTCCTATTGGCCCCGCATCTCCTATATCCACTCTCTCTCTCTCTACCTTTTGACGTTTTGCACAGACTTCTGCCTGTATTTGAAGTGGTGTTTGGCATTGCATTCAGAAATTTCACTTATTATTTAATTACTTATTATGGTCATTTACTCATTTTAATTGGAACTCCTGATATTCGTAATTTTCTTTAATAATCTAAATTATATTGAAGAGATAATGATATATTTTAGTTTTGGAAAGAAATTTCACTGAGGTAATGCCGATTAGGAAGGATGAGAGATTGTGCAGCTACTTAATTATCTAAGTAATGCTTTTCGTGCCTTTGTGTTGTTTTTTTTTTTTTTAAATTATTGTAAGTTCGAGTGTGTCGTCTGGGGATGAATTTGAAGCAGAGAGAACTAATAAAAGTAGTTTAGCAGGTGTTAGAAGGTTGTATGTTTATCTTATTATTTTGTTTGCATTTTTCAGATTTTTATTCTGCTTACAATATCTGATTCGAGTCCACATTTTACTAATCAAAGTCATGTCCTATTCTTAATTTCTTTTCATTTAGATATGTTTTTGAATGAGTTCTGTTATTCTAGCTTGACTTGCATTGCAATTAATATTTATATAATGGTGGTTTGATGTTTAGTAAACTCACATAGTAACAACAAATTCTTGTTTTGTCTAGTTGTTTCAAGGATTAACTCAGTTCAGAGATGGGGTACGTATGTTACAGATATTAGCCATGTCAGCAGCCACAGGTTCGAACTTTTTTCACTTTTTTCACTTTCTGTTAATTGGGCGGTTATATGGTACTTTGTATGTCGGTTTTAAATTGTATTGTAAGACTAGAAGTCTAGAACTCAGATCCAATTCTTTTGCTAGAGAGTCTATCTTGGATAGCACCACATTGGTTTCTTGACTTTCAGGTGGTAATTATGGATAGTTGACTTCAAGTTTGACTTGCTGTCATAAAGAGAAGTACTATAGACTACATGTTGTTTACTCAACTATATGGCCTAAGTTAACCAATCTCTTAATATAGGATGATGATAATGATAACGAATGATGAATCGATTAAAGCTTTAGATAACTTAAATACTACTTGGATATTGAGGTCTACAAGAAATTACATTAGAATCATGCTTAGCAAAGGAAGACATTTATTCTCTTCTTTCGCAGTAATGATTGAAAAAAGTTATTGGGGCTGATAAGGTAGCATCCAGTTTTGCACAATGCACTTTACACATGCCTAACAAATTATGCAAAATAGTTGTTTATGTTTCAAATAGATTTGAGTATCAAATATTCAGCTCAACGTGATCAAACAATGTCTTGTTTTCTGATATACTCTGTTTTATTTATTTATTTACAGAGCGGGTTTTCATATTTCTGGATGGGATTTCAAGTTGGCCAGTAATTTCCTATAACCTGTTATAATGAAGTACAACAAATGCAAGATGCCATCGTCAATGCCTCTTGACAATAAATTTAGAGTAGGCGTATTTTTTTGTAAAAGTTAATATGAACCTTTCTAGTTTCTTCATTGCAAACTGTTATTGGTTTTAGGCAGTGTAGGACTGTAGGAGTTTCAGTTTGTGTCTCGTTTGCAACTGTTGTTGGTTGGTTTCAGTAACTGATTGTTGTTCCACTTTGTACCTTCTTTGTCATCGGTAAAGGGTTTTGTAAAAACAATCAGATATATTTCTTAAGATATATGTTTAAATCTAGTACTCAAAATAACACCTCTCTTGTATGAGTTGTAATGTGATTGTTATGACAATCACCAAGTAGTAGTCTTCTATTCTTGATCAAAGAAAAGCAAGTGGCAAACAACATTTAGTAAGTGATCCATGAGCTTCTAAGGGTGGCATTTCAAATTGTGTAGCTGCTCATAAAGATTTGTTTCAGTTATCATGGGGCTTGTGGTCTAGTGGTAAAGGCTTAAGTAGTTAAGCGAGCCCAACTGAGAGTAGTACCGGTTTGGGTGACCGACCGGGAAGTCCTCACTTGGGAACCACAAGCTCTAATGATATCAGGCGAATCGGGAATAGGAGTGGGGTTATCCCCTAAGGAGAGGCTCGCGGTTGGTATCTCTACCCGAGGATGCGACACTAACTCGAGCCAAAAACTAACATCTAACAACTAACCCGCCGTTAAAAAAATAATAAATAAATAAATAAAGATTTGTTTCAGTTAGGTGGTTCTGATGTGCAGGTTCCAAATTTGGATTTTGGTTTCAAAAATATCCCACCCTCTGATAAATTACTCATTGATTTCAGCTTGAATTGTGATCAGTTGACTTCTGTTATCAGTTGCATTATGACTTATGAGTATTGTTTCCAATTACGGTTGATATGCTTCTGATATGAATATCTTTTTCGATGAAAGATTTACGTTTAAAATATCATGCTTAAGGAATTCTGTTTCTATGAAATTCGGCTAGAAATATAAGTATGGTTTTGACAACAGATAATGGTTCGTAATTCCAAAATGAACGTTCTTTAAAAGTAACAAACTTATCCTAGTTCCTACTTGACTTGATGAATTTACATAAACACAAGCGGAACAGTAGAAATAGCGCATCATTGACTTATATATCATGGCAGAAACGTTCAACGTAATAGCCTTTAGATTTGTAAATTAATTCCACACTGCAAACGCTTCCGTTTCCACTTGAATCCAAGTATGGTGACACACCGATAATTACTCCGCAATATATGAACGTTATGAGAAAACTCGAAAACAAATAATCTTTTGATCGCTTAATTGCTTGTAGAGAATAAAATAATTTCAAGTTTATGATATATCAATCATTTTTTTAATTCGTATAGTGCTATTTACGCACTTAAAATGTGTGTATATAGATTGACGAAATGTGTCATGAGAAATTGTTTCTAAATTTGTACGTTAAAAATTTAGGGAAACTCCATGGCAGACATGCCACTTCACCTATTCTTCTAATTTGTGTTCTTCTCTGATCACACGCGTATGATGTTTTGGGTCAGCCTTACGAAAACACAAATTGTTTGGTTCATACCGAGTTAACGGGAAAAGGAATACATATATAATTATTGAAAATGATTTGTATAACCTAAAAAACAAACCTACAAATGTGATTGGTAGAACTTAAACATTGATCGGTGAATACGATAAGAGACAATAAGTGTATTATACTTGTCAAATTCTGAATGGATGCGGCGGCGGGTACCCTGAAATTAAAATTTTGGCGAGCGACGTTTTCCTTTACAGAAGGATTTAAATGTGACATGTCATCCCATGCTTAGGTGGAACCCCTCCTAATTCCGAGTCATCACCTTTTGTACATGTCAACACGTAGGGGGGAAAAATTTAACCCCTTTTGCAAGCAATTACTTATCATTATCATCTTTATAGGAAAGTCTAAACTTATAATGGAAAAATAGTCAAAGTGAAATGTGGAAAACTGAAATTTCAGTCAATGCCCATTTTACCCTTCTCAACCCATAAATGTAAATCGAATGCCTGTCAATGTCTGTAAATTGATACTGCAATAAACTATTGATGGAAAGTCTGTAAATCGAAACTGCAATCAACTATTGATGGAAAGTATACTATGGAAAGTATATGCCAAAGTAATGAATGGACAACAAAACTGCAAATCAATGTCTGTCATTGAACATGCTTATACACGGCTGTATTCCATATCTAAACAATACAAAAACACAAAACCCTACCATTCTTTCAAGAATCCTGTCCAAATAACACACCATATCCGCAACCATCACAGGTTTGCTGTGGTTTGGTGATAGATCTGGCTATTTTGTTGATAGGTCTGGCGGTTTTGGTGGTTTCAGTTGTAGATGTTGTGGTTTCGATTGTGATTAGAGAGCGGGTGGAGGTATGTATGGTTTTGGTTCTATGGTGGTTTATGCTTTTAGATCTGCTGAATACCTAAACCGAGCGGGTGGAGGTATGTATGGTTTTGGTTCTATGGTGGTTTATGCTTTTAGTCTGCTGAAAACCTAAACCGAGCGGTTGGAGGTATGTATGGTTTTGGTTCTTTGCGACCTCCATTTTTGCAGCAAAGAAACCTTCGTGATCCAAAAAATATGAGCCGTGGAAATGTGCCAATGATTTTTCTGTCTTCTGCTCCTTGAGAATTTTAGCAGCCGCCGGATCACCATCGACGTCGAACAAGGATGGTTCATTTCTCTTTTTACCACAACTGTAAGCATTATTGAGTTTATAATATCTTGTACTTATTTACATTTGTTAGTTAAATATGTATGTTTAGATTTATCTTATGGTTTGATTGTTATGAAGCAAATCTATATTTAGGTTGCTGCTTATTGTTTGAAATATTTGCTTGATAGCTTTATTGTGTTTAGTATTGGAATGAAATAATGAAACTGTTATTAAGAGGTGTTTGTTTTAGTTTGATGGGATTATGTTTTAACTTTGAAAAGTGATTAAGCTTATTTTTAGGGGGTATTTGTTTATGCTTATTTGATGTGTTCATCAGCTAAATGAAGATTTGTTAAGTTTATAAGCCAACAAAAATGAGCTTATAAACTTAGCTCATGAAGTGGTAAGTTGTGTTTATTGGCTTGTTAAGTTTTTGTTAAGCTTATAAGCCCCCTAAGTGTGCTAAACACCTCGTGGCTAACTTGCACGATTTTATCATTGTATGTATCGGACCTTTTTGTATCATTATTTGATGTGAAAAACTTTTTGATTTCTTATAAATTGATGTAAAGGGCCTCCGGGTGTGTTACTACGGTAGTTGTATGTTACTATTAACTATTTGATGGAACAAAACTTTTGTCTATGGAGTACTAATGTAACAAACATACATAGAACTACTTTATTAAAGTTTATAATGTATTAGTTGACCGGTTATCTGTTTTGTTGTGTGTTACCATTTCATACAATGGAAGTTATTTTGCTACATAGCCCCGTCGTCCTTATGAGAAGGAGCATTTGGATGCTGAGTTGAAGCTGGTCGGAGAGTATGGTCTTCGATGCAAAAGAGAGCTCTGGATGGTGCATCCAATATGCTCTTAGCTCTGGATGGTGCATCCAATGGTGCATCCAATATCCTCAAAGCTATTTTTTAATTTGACCCGTTAGAGATAGATTTCTCATAAATAAACCCATTCATATTTAGACATATTAGAATTGGCATCTTTACTTGACTGATTTTGGTTTTTGATGTTTGCAGGCTTCACCCTGCATACGATTCAATAAGGAAGGAATCTGTTGGCGGTTTCAACGAATTAAAATGGCATCAAAATTCTAGATAATACTGATGGTATTAGGCTATTGAGAACAATGGAGAGTCGAACATCTGCTGTTAAGGTAAAATGATTTTTACTTTCGCGTATCAGTACCGTTCGAATGTTTTGTATACTGTGGAGTGAATTCAAAATAGATATTTATATGTTAGAATTAAGGATTAAAGTATTAAATGGCGATGGACGATAATTGATTATCTCTGTAAATGGTTATATGCTTATTTGTGTTATCTCAAGGTCTTTTAATTTTTGAAACCACAGATGGTTGTTAAGAGGGTAAATGTCGCGTTGAGCCTGTTTCTGTGAGTAAATAAGCAGTTTTAATAAGCAACCGCAGACGCGATTGGTTATTGAAATAAGTTGTTTCAAGATGGGTAGTCCTAAATCAGTCCAAGTATTTGTTTGTAGCCCAGTGTGGAATCAATCCTACGCCGGCCTGGCTCGGGTAAACAAATACGCAATCCTAAAATCCCCATATTTTTACAAAACATATAAAATGACGTAGGAGGTATTTAGCAAAAGTTACAATGTCTCATGGCTAGAATGTTGCTTATTCGTTAAAGCTTAACCAATGGCGGGGTCAATTTTGTTTCACCTTGCAACCACTGATATATGTAATATGTGTACATGAAAAACTAGCATGGGAAAGTAATATGAGTTAAGAAATGAAATTAGGTGTCAATGTTAGGAGGGTGGGTCTGATCTATGTAATATGTGTACATGAAAAACTAGCATAGGAAAGTAATATGAGTTAACAAATGAAATTAGGTGTCAATGTTAGGAGGGTGGGTCTGATCTTGGAAGGCTACTAACATCGGTTTGGCCTCATTCTTTGCTCCATTACTTTTACCTATTTAGTACTGATTTTAGTTGGTGAGTGAATAATGTCCCTATATTTAGGCGTTCAACAACAATTGTTGGACGTTGGTAGATTAATTTTGGTCACTGGATTGTACGAAGTAGTAGAGTCGTTAGTTATGTTTGGCAATAAAGTGCTGTGAATGCTAAAAAAAAAATTAAAATTAGTATTCACCAGCATTGACAAAGATGATTTCATATCACTCTTCGTCATTGGATAATGTAACTTTGACATGCAGGAAAATGTTCTTACGGGTAGCTTCTCTGATTTCAGGTTATGTTTCATTTTTCTTAATTTTATTGATTGTTTTAAAACTTATCAGCTTCTATAATGGGCTTACAGGAGTTATCTAAAAAAGGCCTAAACAAACAACCTATTAGTTTCGTTCAAATTCATTTTATATCAACTGATCAATATGGCGACGCCGTATGAATATGCGAAATATATGTGATAATTTTATTACTCTGTAACAGATTCTGTTTTCTTTTTCTTGGTTACACTTGGTGAACAATATTGATTCAAAATATTTGGTTTCTGAGTTTTTAACTAATGCTTTAGTGACACACTGGGTGGAAATTAGTATATACTTTCAAGTTAATATAATATTTGTAAAGGATCAATATAGTGTTATTAGATTTATAGTTAATTAATTACATTTTGGTATATGTCAACGTAATTAAAAAGGTGAATAATTGATGATTGTGCTGGAAGCAACATATGTGTTAGTTGTACAATTACAAAAGCTAAAAGCAGAGAAAATGGAATCGAAGACGATAAAGGAAGAAGAAAACGCGAAAAAGAAAGCTACCAAGATGAGGGAAAACAATAGACGCACACCTGCAACTCCGAGAGGTCATTCGGCTACTTATTTCTGATATGTAAATATGAGTAACATGATTATTACTGATATATGAACAACGGTTTACGTGACGATAACTTTTTGCGACGTCATGTTATTACAGTTACTAATCGAAGAGGAGGTAATTGAAGAGGAGGTAACGATTACGGCGATACCCCTGCTAACAGTAACTGAAGATCGCCTACAGTTGCCGGTAGGTAAATTCATTAATTCTTATCTCATTGGTTGGCTACGTTGTGGGTATAATTATATTATCAGTTACTTTCGCTTACGATGTCATTTAAGGTGGTCCAAAAAATGACGCTTTTTGAGTTTTTTTTTTTTCCTCTTTGTTGTACAGGACTGCCTTCGTGTTATGTGTAACAAGCCATTGTAAGTTGATGCAACAGTGAGAATTCTTACGACAACAACCGAGTTCACGAAGTGATGCCCAAGAGGGGAAACTACTTTGTTAGGCCTTCATTTGGGGTTCTTATGTTTTTAATGCTTATGTGTTATTTTAGAGGTTATTCTGTTGGGTGCACAGTTGTATCAACCCTCAGGTGCATATATATAGTTTATACATATATTTTACTAAATTTATGAAATGAGCCCATGGGAAACTTTATCATATATAGTTTGTACAGTATGCTAAAAGGTGTAGATGTATTTAATGTTAGAAATTTTAAATGATTGTAACATAACCCGAACACTTTTTACTATAAATACAAGTATGATTTAATCATAGTAAACAAAGCCCGTGCATCGCACTGGCCATGATGTCTCGTTGATGTAATCTTTTACTTTCAGTTTCATTAAATGTTTTTATATGTTGTTTGATAGATGTTAAGATTTTTTTCTAGACTTCAGTTATTACCGTTTGCAATTACATTCTGATCGGTTCAAGTTCTATTTTGAACGCTACACAAAACACTCACCACAATATCACAAATCGTTAATTATCTACCGTTAGAAATTCCGTTGCTATGCACGGGTACTCGCTTAGTCTATATAAACAGGCCAAAATTACATGCACATTCATAAATACAAACAAGATCTCCATTCTTCCTTATAACACCCGATAAGGTACTATTATTTTATACAATTCAAATGTCATCATTATTTTACATTAAAGATATACAAAGTCGTAACATGATTCATGGATGAGCCAAACATATTCTATGATAGTTGATGTTGATCCAATGAAGAACGGCCTTAAATTAGAGTTTCCAAATCGATCCAAAAATTAGGTAATTCGACCTCATCTACATCTATTCAATTCATTATTTATTATATAATATATATACATCTATTTGCATGTTAACTTGATATATTCGTTCGTAATCTGTTTGCAAATTAGTGTTTGTATATGATAACGTAATGTTGTTCCTATTTGTATTACGGCTTTTATTTGATAAATGATTTTAGTTACTGTTTATGTATGATAAGCTAATGTGTTTTTTTAGGTTTTGTTTTTGTGTGTAGATGAATTATAAGACTGTCCCGTGGATTTTGGAGGCCCTATGCCATAAGTATTTTATGTGGCCCCTTAAACATAATACGCATATGTGTACAATATTCAATAATGCTACACAAATTGTAAGAAGGATCAATAAACATTAACACAACGGTAGCAAAGTGATTTATACGTGTGATTCACTCTTTTAATAGTATCACACTCCTAGCATTTTTAGAAGAAAATTGTTCATAAGACATCAATATCAACAACTATCAATACCCTCTTATGTACGCTACACCACCTAAAAGTGGATGTAGACTATATTATGTGATGATGTATATTACTTAATAATTTTTTTTAGTTTATTAAGTAAATAAACTAAATATTTTTGGAACGAAGAGGTGAAGTTGTAGATCAAAAGATAGAGCATAAACGTAAATACCAATAAACTACTTTATAACCTCACAAGACAAATGTCTTGTGAGGGCTTCAACACATACACTTGTAACTTAGATAGATACATGTGTCATGTTCAGTTTGCATGTATGTACACTACACCTCCACCATCTCATTTGTCCCTCATTTGATCAAGAAAAATAAACACACTTCTCTCCCTCTCCCACCATTGCCGATCCAAACACCACCATAAAAGCTTTGATTTGATTCTTGTTTCATGTTAAGATTGAAGGTTTAGAGTTCTAGCTAATATCCTTGGTTCATTTCATCTCAAAATCGCATCAATCTCACCTCTTTTCTTGGGTTTATTTGGAAGATTTGGCAAGGGTTTTGCATGTATTCTAATTAGTTGGATCTAGGTTTTGCAATGATTGATTTTGTAATGGAAGCTTTGGTTAAATTCATGGTGATTAGAAAAGTAAGCTTAGTGTTCTTGTCATTTTCAGCATCAAAATCCATTAATCTGTATTGTACAAGTTTGAACAACAAAGTCATTACTTTAAGTCTAGTATTACTTCAAATCAAATTGCATAAACATCAAGTTCCACATTCGAGCAATAATAAGTTAATATCTTATATGTAAAAATTGAATTACATAACATTAAAATCTCAATGCACACAACTCTATTTTAATATGAAAACAAGTTAAATGCTTTTTTTNTTTTTTTTTTTTTTTTTTTTTTTTTTTTTATAACAATGGTTTTCGACCTTTTGGCCGACTAATCCACGGGTTTGAACCCATAACAAATAACAATAATTCAATAACTAACAAAACTAGTAGTTCTAGTACCTGATGCCTTTTGACGCAAGAATAGGTTTGATGATGATGTAATTTTAAAAATTAATAGATTAATGAACCGAGAATTGATGATAGTTATGTGTTTGTCCGCGGAGAAATGATGCTAGCCCTTTTTCCTTCGATGACAGATCCTCCCTATAAAAAGGACAAAAAAGAAAGTGACCAGATACGTAGAAGGACTCTATTTCCACCAAAAAGGAATCACCAATTTTTGCTTGGCTTTGGTAAATAACGAGTCGGGCGTTGCGGCGGGTCGTCATAGTTGGCGGTTATTTTTTTAAAATGCTATTCATATGTGTCGGTTTGGCGGGCCGTTGTTTGGTAGTATTACAATTAAAACCGCTAGTATTACAATTAAAATGCTATTCATAACCGCAGAAATCCCTAAAACCCCCCAACGCTCAAGTTTATGGTCTAACATGTAGGAAGATCAATTTATCATAGATGAAATGCAACTGCTATTTCATGTTTGCGTTACCATGTGGTCTAATGCATGTACAAACTGATATACATGATTATTTTCCAAATACTTTGGCTAATATAAGAAAATTAAATAATCTGAACCTTTATTAAAAAAATAAGTAACCACTACCCATTTACATTCTATTATGTTATCAAACATTCAAAGGCACACCAATAGTGATTTATGTTGACAAACCAAACGGGCTGTTAGTATACTTCAAGTATTTGCACACTTGTTACAGAATAAACAATAAAAACTTACAAAGAAAATAGGAGCAGCCAACCAAGTGAGGTTGCAGTAGGCCGCAGTCATCAGTTTGTCTCGTCCGACACTGTTCATCCAAAATTATGTCCGTTGGTTGACTACAGATAGTAACAACTCACTTACCTTCCAATCATTCTCTGCATTTAACCAAATCCATAGGAACCACATCTCCGTCACCATCATTGGTTGTATGCTCACGTGCATTCTCTATGGCAAATAGACACGAATGCGTATTTATGAACAGGAAAGTTCAATAGCGCTCGTTCATGCCTTCCTGTAACATTAACAATCGTTATTAGTATCAGCTTGCGTGTAATACGCGTGATGTTTAAAAAGATGGCGGGTATCAAATCTTTACTACACGGGTATCCAACTATCTAATTTAGTCCTAATCATTGCATCGAGCCTTTGAGAATCATAGTTCTTCCCGTACTTTGCCATTTGTGCATTCCATGCTGTGGGTATCCGATAAGAACCAAACCGATAGTTTTATTGATAACTAAGAAAGAAAAGATAAACCCTACAAACCAGAGACTGTAGGCTCTCCCAATGTCCGCAGACAATTTAACAAAACTCAATATCCCTAACGACTCTCCTACATTCTATTTAAATAGACGCAATCTTGTTCACCAAGAAAACAATTAAAAGGAAACAATATAAAATATAAAACTAATAAGACCCTGGCATTTATTAAAATGACCGAGAAAACCCCTCAAACTTGTCGTTTACGGCGTTGGTAGACTTGACCTGTAACATTACCCCCTTCCCAAATAAGCACCTTGTCCTCAAGGTGGAATTCAGGAAACTGATGCTCAATATAGGCAAATTGCTCCCAGGACGCATCATAAAGAGGCAAATTCTTCCAGTGAATCAAAACTTCCTGTCCATCTCTTTGTTCCCTACTTGGACGCACCCCCAAAACTGCCTCTGGTTGTACCACAAATTCCAAATTTTCATTTAATCCCGCTGGAAAGTTTGGAGCAGCTTTGTAATCACCAATGGCTTTCTTAAGTTGTGAAACGTGGAAAACCGGGTGAATCGAAGCTGTATCTGGTAACTTAAGTTTATACGCGACTTTTCCAATTTTTTCCACTATATCATACGGTCCAAAATATCGAGGAGCAAGCTTCACATTATTCCGATGAACAACTGATCGTTGGCGATATGGTCTTAATTTCAAATAAACTTTTTCTCCAATTTCAAACTGTACGTCCCTCCTATGCTTGTCAGAGTTAGTTTTCATGATCTGTTGTGCTTTGGACAGTTGGATTTTTAATTCATCAAGAACTTGGTCTCGCTCTTCCAAATACCGATCCACTTCAAACGAGGGAGATGGCTGACTTCCATACCGCACCAAACGTGGAGGATCTCGACCGTACAAAATTTTGAATGGTGTTGATTTTATTGACGAGTGATACGAAGTATTATACCAATATTCAGCCCAAGAAATCCAATCAGACCATTTTTTTGGTGAATCTGAAGCAAAGCATCTTAAATAAGTTTCAATGCCTCGATTGACGACCTCGGTTTGTCCGTCAGTTTGAGGATGATAGGCGGTGCTATACTTTAATTTCGTGCCGTGTAGCCTGAATAATTCCTTCCAAAACATGCTTAAAAATACTTTATCTCGATCAGTTACAATAGATGAAGGAATTCCATGCAATCTAACCACCTCTCGTAAAAACACCGCTGCCATAGTGACCGCAGTATACGGGTGCCTTAAGGGAATAAAATGTGCATATTTGCTCAATCGATCAACCACCACAAGTAACGCGGTGAATCCTTCAGACCGCGGCAGTCCATCAATAAAATCCATTGTTATATCACTCCAAACCTTGTCGGGTAATTCTAAGGGTTGTCACAGCCCGCTGGGTTTCATAGTAGAATATTTATTTCTTTGACACACGTCACACTCAGATACTAGCTTGGTGATTTCCTTTTTCATCCCAACCCACTGCAATTCTGCTGCCATCCTTTGATAAGTCTTCAAAATTCCCGCATGACCCCCGATAACGCTGCTATGGAACTCTTGAAAAAGTTGCGGTATCCAACTAGAAGTACGAGGTAACACTAACCTGCCCTTGTATAATAAGCAATCGTCTTCTACACTATATTCCTCAAATCCTTCAATCCCAGACACAACTTTTTGTTTAATCAGCTCCAATTCTGGATCGTGCTTCAATTCTTTAATTAGTACTTCCCAATTTTGGAAGTGGGGAATCGAAATCGCCAAACAAGATGCCGTTTCAACACGACGTGATAACGCATCCGCGGCCTTATTGTCTTGGCCTGGTTTGTAATGAATTTCAAAGTTATAACCCAACAACTTAGCCAACCACTTTTGATGTTCTTCGGTAATCAAACATTGTTCAAGTAAGTATTTCAAGCTTCTTTGATCCGTCTTTACCACAAATTTTCGACCTATAAGGTATGGTCTCCACTTTTGAATGGCAAACACTATTGCCATGAGTTCTCTTTCGTATACCGACTTATTTCTAGCCCGTGGCCCAAGTACTTGACTATAAAATGCAATTGGTCTTCCAGATTGCATCAGGACTGCCCCAATGCCGTGTCCTGATGCGTCCGTCTCCACCATAAATTCTTTATTGAAGTCCGGAAGTGCTAAAACAGGTACTTTTGTCATAGCATTTTGCAAAGCTCGAAATGCTTGGGTCGCCTCACTATTCCAATTGAAGTTATCTTTCTTTAGTTGTTATGTTAATGCTTCCGCTATCTTACTATAGCCTTTGACAAATTTTCTGTAGTAGCCTGTTAATCCTAAAAAACCTCAGAGTTCACGCAAGTTCTTTGGAATCGGCCATTCCAACATTGCTGAAATTTTAGATGGATCAGCTTCCACCCCCTTTCCCGATACAATGTGCCCCAAATACTCTATCTGTTCCTGGCCAAACAAACACTTCTTCTTATTTGCATATAAACAATGTTTCTGCAAAGTATCAAAAACGCAAATTAAGAGCTCTTGATGTTCGTTCATGCTTTTACTATAAACCAATATGTCATCAAAGAAAACCAAAACAAATTTTCAAAGATAAGGCTGGAATATCTTATTCATCAAAGACTGAAAGGTGGCCGGGGCGTTGGTTAAACCGAATGGCATAACCAAGAACTCGTAGTGACCCTCGTGTGTTCGAAAAGCAGTCTTTGGTACATCTTCACTTTTCATATGAATTTGATGATATCCAGATTTCAAGTCAAGTTTGGAAAATATTGTCGCTCCATGTAACTTGTCCAACAATTCTTCGATAACAGGAATTGGAAATTTGTCTGGAACAGTAACTTTATTTAACGCTCGGTAATCGACACAAAACCTCCAACTTCCGTCTTTCTTTTTAGCTAAACGAACTGGACTAGAAAAAGGACTTGAACTTGGTTGTATAACCTCAGCTTCGAGCATCTCCTTTACTAATTTTTCAATCTCATTTTTTTGAATGTGGGGGTATCGGTAGGGCCTTACGCTTACTGGTGTTGTACCATTCTGTAAGACAATTGCATGCTCATGATCTCGATTAGGTGGAAGACCACGTGGTAGACAAAAACCATCCTCAAATTCGTCTATTAAAGCTTGAATGTCTGTTGTAATAGCCGAAATTGGTTCTGGAACATTTTCTAACCTTTTCACCTCAATCATAAGACCTTCTTGTTCATGTCGTAATGATCTAATGAGTGATTTAAAAGACACCCTAGTTCTGCATAAACTTGGGTCACCTTGAAGCGTAACTCGATTAGCACCTTCCCCAAACGACATAGTAAGCTTCTTCCAGTTAACTGACATATCTCCCAATGTCTCGAGCCATTTTATTCCCAATATCACGTCCGTGCTACCTAATTCAAAAGGGAAGAAATCTTCAATTATCTGCATTTCTGAAAATGACACCAATACCCCATTGCAAATTCCTTTACTCTTTTCAACCTTACCATTTCCCAGAATAACCCCTACTGTCTTTGATCCAACAACTTTCAATCCCAACTGATCCACTAATCGCTGAGCTATGAAATTATGAGTGGCTCCACAATCAATTAACACTACAACATCTGTCCCATTGATGTTACCACGTAGTTTCATAGTACGCGGAGGAGTGAATCCCAAAACAGAATTTAGAGAAACCTCTACCATCTCTAAATGGACATGGTCATCTACAATTCCACTTGGTTCTTCTTCTTCTTCGCTATCATTTTCATCATCAACTAACAAGATATGTAATGTTTTGTTTGCACATTGGTGACCAGGTGCAAATTTTTCATCACATTTAAAGCATAAACCCTTGCGCTTCTTATTGTTGGAAATTTAAGATCATATGTTTTAGTACTTAACTTATTATCATATTAGAACAATTGTTTCATGTTTTATTTACTAGTTTAAGTCTGATCGATGTACAGGTCTGGGCCAAAGGCCAACAGACACATAGAAACGTTTCATAAAGTTAGTTATTTTTAGTTATATGGTAGTTACAAAGTGAAGGGTCATGTTGTTACATTTGAAGCATCATGTCTGCTCTTTCACAAGTCGTATCTGTCCATCTAGTATTTATAGGATCATGTAATACGCTCAAATTAATTCCAAAAACATATTTTACATATAATACTTTGTATCATACTTTTACTTGTTTTATTTTTGCTGCAAATCACTAGAAATCTTTTCTGTTTCATAACAAGAACATGGTTAATACCAATTCTTTCTTGGAGCAAAACTGGTCGAACCACAAACATGTGGGTGATCCAGACAATAAATGGCATCAGAGCGAAATTCCTGGGAAGCCTCTAAGGAAGAAGATGCAGCAAGGGTTTATACATCGACAATTGAAAAGAGAAAATGAGAAGAAATTGGGCAAGTGTATACGGCAGATTACACATGACTGCAAGGACATGTTGAAGAAGAAACTAGAAGAAATTGAAGCGTATAACTCCACTCTTACCCAAAACAAATACCGAAAACATAGGTGCTTCATATGCAGGCAGAAGGGTCACATCTCAAAAACGTGTCCTATGAACCATGAAGAAAAACCAGAAACTTCAAACCCAAATCCTAACCCAACACAGATCGAAACTATTGAAACTCACAAGATACCAAAGCCAACTGTTGAATTAAAGTACCGTGAATACATACACTTCTCAACAAATTGTATCTTAAAGGGGACGGACCAAGGACATTGGGATAACATCTGGTATATCAGCAACCAAATAGATAAGCACTTATGCTCTAATCTCAATTCTTTTCGTAACATAAAAGAAGATTTTGTTGTTTCTAAGTTAAAAGATCAAATGAAATTTTTATTTACATATGGAATTGGTGAAGTCATTATAAAGGATGATGGTCGAGGTTTACTAATACCGGGGGTCTTTTACGCTCCTGAAGTTACTCTTAACATTCTTTCTATCGACCTACTTGAAAAACAAGGTTTTGAAATAGTCTATGAAGGAAATAGATGTAGGCTTGTATACATGTTCAATAACTTTGAAGATCATACTTTTAATGAAGATAGTTTGAGAAAAAGGCACAACGATTTCTTGAAAACTTATTTTGAATCGTTGGCAAATTCAGAAGATGATGTGATTAAGATTAAAGGAAACATATATTCAACAAGGGTTACTACTTTTAATGAATTTGTAGCCTTTTTAAATTTGATCAAATGTGATGAAATTATTCGTCAAGAATGGGATTATTTTAGATACAAGTTCGACAAAGTTGTCAAATGGTTTTACAATCACTACTTAAACAAATCCCTTCCTGGTCCTATTCCTCCCATAATCAATGGTGTTCAAATACATCTACTTGATCTTTACAAATTAATAGAAGGGCTTGGAGGATATTTAAGTGTTCATTTTGGTCAAGAATTCGGTACAATTGGAGAACTTATTGGATTATCAAAACGAGATGGTGAAGAGTTAAAGAAGTGCTACATCAAATACTTGGATGTTTTCACATCCTATTACAAGACTGCAAGGGGGCCTAATTTTCCTACCAAAAGAGTAGAAGTGGACACATCTTATAGTCCTATGTCTCATCAAGAGACTTTTGCACCCAAATTTATTTCTGCAGATTCAAAAGGAAAAGAAAAATTGGAGCACTTTGGAATTACGTTGGAAGATGTTGAAGAAAAGAAAGATAACCATCAAAGTTATACCAAACCGGTTCAACCACAGAATTGGCAACAAGTCACAAAGGCTGGAACACAATCGGTCAAGACAGAAACTAATAGCAATGCAAGTGATGATTTCACAATCATCACTTGATATTTCGAAGAAGAAATCATCATGCTGTCAAAACTTATGATCTTAGGAGGGAGAATGTTGGAAATTTAAGATCATATGTTTTAGTACTTAACTTATTATCATATTAGAACAATTGTTTCATGTTTTATTTACTAGTTTAAGTCTGATCGATGTACAGGTCTGGGCCAAAGGCCAACAGACACATAGAAACGTTTCATAAAGTTAGTATTTTTAGTTATATGGCAGTTACAAAGTGAAGGGTCATGTTGTTACATTTGAAGCATCATGTCTACTCTTTCACAAGTAGTATCTGTCCATCTAGTATTTATAGGATCATGTAATACGCTGCAAATTAATTCCAAAAACATATTTTACATATAATACTTTGTATCATACTTTTACTTGTTTTATTTTTGCTGCAAATCACTAGAAATCTTTTCTGTTTCATAACAAGAACATGGTTAATACCAATTCTTTCTTGGAGCAAAACTGGTCGAACCACAAACATGTGGGTGATCCAGACAATACTTATCAGCCCATTCTGCCTCAGTTAACCTTTTAAACTGCCCCGAGCGGGTCACCAAACCACCTTTGGTTGCAGTTGATGAAACTGAAACACTTCCCTTAGGCGCAACAGATTGTGATGAAGACGATATACTATTACGAGTAAAACCTGAAGTTGCTGCTGAATTATAACGATAAGAATTTGAACGATTAAAATTACCTCCAACGCGTGTATCAACACCAAGGCTCTGGTTATCCTCAATCGATATCGCCAACTCCATTGCATGAGACAAGCCCTCCGGTTTCATGACTCGTACCGTTGCCCTAAGATCAGTCTTTAACCCTTTAATAAAAGTTGCTTCCATCACTTCTTCTGAGACCCCAACTAGTTGACAAGCAACTTTTCAAACAAAGCTACATACAACCTAGCCGTTCCTCCTTGGGTAATAGCAAGAAATTGTTCGAACGGATTACCTTGCTGCGATTCTTGAAATCGGATTAACAATCGCCTTTTGAATCCTTCCCATGTATGGAAAGGTGTTCGACCCTCGCTCCAACGATACCATGATAAAGCCTCCCCTTCCATGCATAAACCTGCAGCCCGTAATTGTTCTTGTTGGGGTATCCCTTGAATCTCAAAGTATCGTTCGACCCTGTATATCCACCCGTATGCATCCTCCCATCAAATAACGGCATTTTTAATTTCCTCATCCGATGATCAAAACCATGATACGGAAATCTGTCACCTGTTTGATTTGTTCCAGTCATTCCACGGTCCAAATTGTGCTGCACAAATCTATCCTCCAGTTTGATTCGTTCCAACCCCATTAGTTGTTTCAAGATTAACTCGGCTTTTATAACCTTCTACAGTAGCCCCAAACTTTTTCTCCCGATCAATGTTGTGTGATTCATCAAGTTCAAAGTATCCTGTAGCATTGTTTTTTCCCATAGTTGTGCTGGATTCAGCATGAAAAGGCGGCAACGGAAACCCCAAATCATCAAAACGTCAAAACGTAGTGTAGATTGGGTAGCCTTGGTGGAATTCTTATTCCGGTCTGATGGAATTGTTTGGTTGAATTGTGGTTGATTGAATTGTGGTTGAGCAGGTCCATACATGATCAGATTTTTTAGTTCATCAATGTTTTGCTTTAGTTGCTGCTTTAGTTGCTCATGATTCTGAGTTGCTTCCAAACGCAAAGCTCCAATTTCCGAATCCAACTTCTTCTCCAGCGAATTAAATCTTTCTTCAACCTCTACTTTATACTCACTGAATTCAGCATCAAGTTCTGACACTTTTTTGTTTGTCATGATTTCAGTATTTTTTTCCCTGACAGTAAATTCGAAAAAAAATTGGTCCAGAATCTATAGCTCCGATACCAATTTGATAAGAACCAAACCGATAGTTTTATTGATAACTAAGAAAGAAAAGATAAACCCTACAAACCAGAGACTGTAGGCTCTCCCAATGTCCGCAGACAATTTAAGAAAACTCAATATCCCTAACGACTCTCCTACATTCTATTTAAATAGACGCAATCTTGTTCACCAAGAAAACAATTAAAAGGAAACAATATAAAATATAAAACTAATAAGACTCTGGCATTTATTAAAATAACCGAGACAACCCCTCAAACTTGTCGTTTACGCCGTTGGTAGACTTGACCTGTAACAGTATCCTGGGGAGTGTGGCGGCTTTAGTGTCTGCACAAAGGAAAGAAGAAAATGAAAATCAAGATACGCTGATTCAGAACTATATTAGTTCCAAAAAGTAATTAGCAATTTTAGTGTCAGATGTGGCTTTTTTAGCCGGGCAGATTTAGGTTGCTATGCCATGCCAAATGTGTATTGGCCACGTGAACAATTATTCATTTTTTGTATCATAATCGAGATACAGACTGTTTATAAGTAATCATTTTTCTAAGCAGAAATAGAAATAAACTTTTCACATCTACGGTGGTCATGTGATTATTGAAGGTTAAACAGAAGTAAATTTTGAGGGAAAAGAGCATACCAAGAATAACCGGAGACGAAGAGAGCCATAAAGTGCTTGGTATCGACTGTAGAATGAAGCGAGAAGCAGCAACATTGCAAGGGCTGAAGGGCTATTCATCAGAAACCAAAAATTTTATCGACATTCAGCTTTCTCTTGTTTTCATTCAACAATTCATTTACTTGTCTATTAGGCGTGTGTCATACCTTTGCTCGTGTAACATGTTACTGTTCATTCAGGAATTGGTTGCATAAAAAACATGTTTCAACCCGTTTTTGACTGTAATGTATTCCAAACCTGTTAAAAATTTATCCTTTCCTTTCAATATTATTCACAAAAAATTGAGGATAAGTAAATCAACATCGTTGGTAAAAAAAACATACCTCTTGTCTGTTGGATGTGCCTGGTTTCTTATTCTCGAGTGCCCAACATATTCTGTAACTGAAACCATCCTGAAACATAGGCAACCATATAAGTAGTAGAGGTGACAAACTTTTTTTCATAACACCATATATCTAAATAATCCATATTACATAAATTTCTTATTCGAAACCACAAATGTATATAAATGTATAAAACTGTATATAGTACTCAAACCGCATCACCACCTATATATAAAGTTTTGGCCCTATTTAGTATTTTAAACTCTATCAAACATACATTGAATTTTTTTTGACTTAGGACTACATTTTAACAAAGCGATTATAACTCAGGATAATAAATAGTAGGAGACTTACCGAGAATGTTTTGGGTTGAGATAGCGCTAATGATGATATCAGTACACATTGGCGTAACTTTGAGTCCAACGCCTGAAGAACCATCCTCAACAGCTTCCTTCATAAGAGAACCTTGTTGAGCAAACACCTTTGAAACCGAAGAAAAAAAATTAAACTCGGAACTATAACTACACTTCCAACTCTCTTAGGCATATCATCAAACACATTGTAGACACAACTGCATCTACACTTTCCACACCATTAACCACAACGACGATCCCAATTCCTAATTCACCTAAAACAACATCATTAGATTAAACCCTATCTTTTAAGCATATGTCTTTTATCAACGCATAAAGAAGCAAGAGAACAAATACAACAGCATAAATAACATACGTACCACCTTTTGAAAGCAAGGTTGTAGTGATTATCTGTGTCAATTTACACTGGTTCTTGGTCGTTTTTTTTCCTCTGTTTTTTTTAGTGTTTTGGAGTGGTTTACTTACACTGTAATACGACGAAAACCTTTTCAAGAACCTTCTACGTTGGAAATACCCAACATCATACATGTGTTTGGCAAAAAGGAAAAACCATAGCCACACAAACCTTAAAACACACTTAGATGTTTGACACATACGCAAGTACGTACGTCTATTAGCTGTAATCATCGGTATTATCCTCTAGCAATTGGGCCTACCAATGTATAAGAACCATGGACCGGGCCGTGTAGCAGGCTGAAAAAAAGAAGAAGAAAAGTATCCCGTTTTAATACACGACGTCATATCAAACCACATTTAGTATATATAGTAATTATGTGCTAAAGGGATACAACAGTGTTAACAGATATGGAACTTTTGAGGACCCATCCTGACAATGGGCTCTGTTCAGTTGGGTACCCTGCACAAGCCCATATCCGGCCCTAGTGAATTAGTACGATATGGATGATTCTGTTAGGAAAGATGATGCGGCGAATCGAGGTCATTGTGATAAGGATCGTAACCAGATAGATATGGATATGAATAGGGGTACAGAAAAGAAACTTGTGATGTATTACTGTAAACATAAGTAATCGAATTTATTAATGAAACACTTAAACCTATCCCACCCATCAGGTGGGCTTTGAGTCTAGTTAAATATGTCTGAATATAATGAGTATTTTAATACATGATGTTTGGTTCAAGATTATTATTTCAAAAGCCAACCCACTTTCTTTAATTTTTTAAACTTGTATTGACTCATGTGAATTTGATTTTAATTCATTTTAAATACACATACAAGCAAATCAATAACCAATTTTGATCTTTAGAATCAAAAAAGAATAATTGAAAACCGTGACCAGTATGAATGTATAAATATATTTTTTTCTTGATGTTAGGCTTTTATATCCGACGTTTCATGCTAAATAATATATATACAAAAAATTTTTAAGCATTATAGTGTTATAACTCGCAAGATGATGAGGAATTGTGAATTGTAATGGTATGCATTACTTCAACAACATTACAACGTATCGACAATGGGGGAGCCTTTTTGTTTCGACAAAAGGGGGAGAAAGTATAAAACTCATATCTGAAATCTTGCATCTCTAAACTTTCAATTAATATGAGTTTAAGTTTTGTCATAATAAACTTTTAGGACAATAATGAGTAAGATATGCAAATGCAAGCACTTAACGAAATCACAATATAACAGAATCTCATGACTGCATACACACATAAATTGTTCCGGATGAAATTCACCCTCCGTTAACTCACAATATGCAACGGTGGGGTGTCAACCCAAATAGTACTATCAATTTATCATTCGGCTCCAAGCCGGAGTTAAACAGTTGTGCACGTTCAAGTCATCAAATATATCATATTATAAGGTACATATTGCAATCAAAACACACATCATGTCCAAAAATACGAAAACGTAACACAGTGGAGTAATGTGTGCGTTAAAATATTAATTGTTTGGATCCAATGTTAATGTGAAAAGTTAAAGATAGTTATCATATAACCGATGAGTTAATGATGACTAATAATGGCATCCTTCGGGATGACCAACATAATGATGTTAATGGTGGTATCATTCGGGATGACCAATGTAATGATGTTAATGGTGGTATCCTTCGGGATAACCAATGTAATTATGTTAAAAACGATATCCTTCGGGATGGAATGTATTGCCTTCACCGGCAAGGGGTTGCCTATATCTTTGGCATATAAAAATATCCACAAAGTGAAAGTGATAAAGGTATGGATCCAAGTGTAAAAGTTAAAAAGATAATGTAATGTGTAATAAGAACGAAGAGAAAGAAAGTAAAGTAAAAACGAGTAATGAGTACGAGTATTATGTCGAAAGTGTATAAGTAGGACGATTTATAATCTCCTTAATTAAATGGATTGGGACGCCTCTTCATTTAATTAAAGAAATTGTGAATCGCCGAACCATGAGTTTATGTTTCTTGATTTACATCGATTGGGACGCTTTTCCATGTAAATGAAGAAGTATAAATGAGTGGGCTTATATATTACCGACATGGCATGAGTAAATAAAAAGAGTAGAAAACGGGGGTCTAGTATTAGTTAAAAGTCTTAAGAACTAAGATAAGTGGAATGGAATTAGAATGCGACTTTTAAAATGAGACATTAAAAGTGAAACCAATCATTTAAGTGTCTTAAGTATAATTTGAAAGATTAAAATTTTATAATAATGTTATAATGTGCCTTGAAGAGTGGTATAAAAGGTGAGTGATGATAGTATTGGATGCTAATCTTCATTGGCACTCTTATGTGTAAATGTAATGACGTAAGATAAAGCTTGACTTTATGAAGTCAAAGAATTGAAATTTCCTATCAGTCAGACTTATAGTCTTTGACGGGAAATTATAGAAAGAAGTAAAGGAAACAAGGCCTTATAAAAAAAATGTTAAAATAATTGAATGACCATAGTAGAATGTGAAGGAATTAGTCAATGGTGACTTGTGAAAGTCAAATGTGGCCTAAGATTTCCTAAGTGACTAATAATACTTATGGAAAATCCTTAAAATGAAGTAAAGAAAGTAAGGTGTTAAAGCAAGAATGTTAAAAAGGGCATTGAGATGATTACGGTAAAGTGAGAATGTTAAGTTATATTAGTTTATATTTGACTTATATAAAGTCAAATTGGCGCAAATTTTCTCAAGTGACATATAATCCTTGATTAAAGATTGGAATAATGCAAGTAAGAATGTGACGTAATGGTAGTATAGTTGGTTTAATGATACGTTAATCATAGCAAATGTATCCCGAATGAGATAATGACCTTAATAAGAGTCTTACGCTCTTAGATAGTTAAATGAGAAGTAAAGTGGATTGAGAGATTTGATATGTACAGTTTAATGTTGCAAGATCACTTAGATCATTGCAACGGAATATTTGAATAAAAATGTGCTTAATGCTAAGAATGGGGATAAGAAGTGACTAAGTCAAGGGTAGTTTAAACGAGAGATTTCGGGGACGAAATCTAAATAATTGGAGCATAATTGTAACACCCTGAATCCGGGCCTAAGCGTATTATTACAATAATGTCACTCGACTAAGTTGACCAGACTTTTATAAGTTTAAAGGACTTACGGGATTGGGTAGTCAACCCCGGTAGTCAATCTATAAGTTTAATGTTATGTAAATGGTTATAGAAAATATGATGCGCCACAATTAGGGTAAAGATGGGCTTAAAGGACTAATGTTGTCAAGTAGTAAATATGTTATAAAGTTGTATGTGGCCAAAGTAGAAAGAAAAGGACTTGAGGGACCAAATATGTCAATTGGTACATAACTTTGATATGAAGTAAGCTTTCACTAGAAATTCCCAGGAACTTTATTTTAGATAAATATTTGGTGGTTTTGTGTGAAGGTCGGTTTTAGAGAGAAAAGGGAGGGAAACCAAGCCTTGATGATATAGTGATTGAAGAATTAATGTTTCTATGTTAATGGTTAAACCTAGTGATCATTCCAACACAAGTAAGTAATCTAATTTTGATTTAATTGATGAAATTGAAATCAGGGTTCATGAAGAATTAATTGGGAGTTCATTATATGATCAAGATATGGTCATATGATGATTAAGGATGGAAATTGGGTGTGTAAAACCCTTGTTTTTGATATTTCATTAAATGATAAGTATTGTTATGATGATTTTTGGTTAGGAGTCAAGAAGAAGAAGATGATGGTATACTTGGTAAAATATAGCTTGGATTTAAGGTAAGTAAATTGACTATAACAAGGTGTTATATTGAGTTTATCATGTTTGTATTATGTGTTATGTGTTTAATGATTATTTGTGTTAAGGTTATGAATGGCCTAATGACTAGTATGCTTGGTTTAAGATGAAGATGTGGCTAGTTAGTTAAACTAGCTAATTGAGCTTAGCATAGTTGATATGCTATTGATGATATTCGGAGCTTAAGAGTTGATGAGTAAATAGTGGATATGTGTTTAGCAAAAGATGTGATTAGCCTAGTTGTGAAACTAGCAAGGTATGTATAATTTATGTGTTATGAATGATGGGTCAAGTGAAGCTTATGATGTAAATTGTGATTAATGATATATGATAACTTGTTATGTCTTTTACTTACTAAGCGAAAGCTTATGGTTTAGTTGTCTAACCATTTTGTAGGTTTGTATGCTATTATGGAAGGCTTGGCTTGGATTAAGGATTGGAAGTGTTGATTAGAAGGTTTGTATGTACATAGGATCTTAGTTGTAGAATACCGAGCTCCAAGTCAAAGTTGAACCCCCGTTGGTCTTAAAATGGTTTGTAATCATGTGGTCGAGTGTCATATTCTATGTCATGGTCATTAAAGTATTTTGGTGGTGAAATGGGTTGTTATAGAAATGGTTAAAGTGTATGCAATGGGTTAAATGAGTGTTTGGAATAGAGCCTATTTATACCCATTTTGGGGTCAAACGGGTTGAATGATTATGAAAATGATGTATTATGTTATGTTAAAGATTTATGGAAAGTTTCATTAATCTTAGAGTCATGGAAGTCGAGTTTTCCGGAAAATGTGTTAAAGTATATTTTGGGACAGTTTCTGATACAGGGGCGTAAAGCCATACGTGTCTGAGCAAATGGTTGTACGCTATGGGAATATGTTTCTGAGTAGACCATATGGCTGTACGCTTTTAAGCGTAAAGCCGTATGCTATAGCTGGTGATGCGTTTCAAAAGCTTTAAATTTATAATATTAATTTCACCATTTTCCTTAATTTATAAAACACATGGGTAAAGTATAACCCCCGTTTATAGCAAAGGTTTAGGTAAGACCAGGTCGTCCCAAGAGATTGTAGAAAAGCCAAGTTAGCAATTGTGTTAAAGTAAAGTCCCTAGATTGTCACTTATCCAAAGACTAGCAATTTAGATTGATTGTTTTATATGATTAAAAGATATGTTTATTTAGGCTAAGAAACATGGAAGTAGCATGTGAATGATAAGCAAGCAATCATGAACAAGATATATAAGCAAGAGATGCATGGTTAACACTCGTACCTATAACTATCCAACATATTAAAAAACCTTTTCGACCTATGATTCTCAATATATCAAATGCATTAAGAATGGTTCATAACACAAGTATACATAAGCCAATTTCCTCATCAAGTTCGTTAGACATGAGATAAGGCATTAAACAAGATCATGGATTGGTTGGTAAATGTTTTGTCGACCAATTTCTACAAGGTTAACACCAAGTTGCCATAGACAAACACCTTGAAATAATACCAAAATGGCAGACCCTTTCGACCTACTTCTACCACAGAGATACATCAAACATTCAACAATGATCCAAGCATAATCTCATCAATTAAACTTAAGCATAGTATCAATAGCAAGCGTACATTACATTACAAACAACCATATAACTATTTCACCCAAATAAACATATAATGACTACTCCATTATTGTAATAACAAAACTCATAACATTCAACATGAATTTCATAAACTTCATAATTCAATTCGACAAAGTAGAAAAGTGTACCAAAGTGATTACAACGAAAGAACAACTGATTTCAAAGAGATAACTCTCTAGGCTCGTTCTCTACACTCTGTCACAGTAATAGAATCACAACCTCGACCCTCGATATAGTGAACTTGGTATGAGTTCACCAATCTAACTTGGTATACTTTCCCTACTTCTCGTTGGTGTTGCCCCCTTTTATCTCTGCTTCGTACCTTTCTTTTATAAGCACAACTTGACCTAATTCAACTCCACCATTCAGTAAATGAGGACAAGTGATCGGCCACACAATGAATGCAAACATTAACTCTGTTTTGTAACTGTCAAGGTAAGTGCGCCGCACTTCGTAGAAAGTGCGCCGTATTTCGCGTATATTCAATTTCTTTTACCCGCCAAGCAAGTACGCCGCACATAGTCCTAAGACCGGCGTACTTGGGTCTTTCACACTTGTATATTTTCATTTCAAGTCCCTCCTTTCTTATATTTGTCATTTAATCGTCTTTTTAGTGGTATTTCTGACTTTCTTCTCTCGTTCTATCCTGCAACCAGATTAGTACCAATTCTACACAAATAGCGTGATATTCTATATAATATAATAGATAAATGATATATAATCGATAGAATAAATATGTATAATTAGAGCGTTATCAAATCCCCCATACTTAACTATTGCTTGCCCTCAAGCAATCTTTAAAAATATTTTTATTTTTAACTTATCAAGAAATCATAAGCCAAAATAACGCGACTAAGCATCTCACGAAGGTGGAAAGTATAATTCACTCACACTCATATATCGGGTATAAAAGAATCACACTCAGCTGCTCAGACATGTTAAATAAATTACCATAGGCTTGTACAAAAAACTAAACTTCACCGACATGGCGTAAGCACCAAGTAAATTTCATCAAAGAGGACTTTTATTCGGGTTATAACGTTAGGCTAAGGGTAATAATATGGGTATGGATTTATACATGGGATTTATTTAGTGAAATTGTTTCTAAAAGAAAAATAATAAGTTGAAAGTCCATTTTCTTGAAATAACGATCTTCATTTGGCACATATTTCGCCAACACTTTATTCTTCCTCGTACATATTTTTTTTTCTTTCTTTTTTCTCTCTTCTTTTTTTTCTTTTCTTGGGAAATATTTGGTTTTCCCCCATACTTACGATAAACATACCACTTCAATCAAAACTAGAAGTTTGCAACCTTCGCATTTCATTCAAAATAGCATAATCCGTAATTATTTCTTTTTCTTCTTTTTCTTTGGACTTCCAACAAGGTTCATAGGTTTAGAAAGGCTAAAGTGTATATTTTTTTTTTCTTTTCTTTTTCTTTTTATAGTGGATGTAAGGAACGAATAGATTGGCTCAGAATGTTGTTCTAGTGGTATCTAGCACTAAACATAAGCACTACAAAAGGTTTATATTGGAAATTAGATAATCGATATGATTACTAATATAATTTTTATTGAATGGCTATTTGGTGTAAGTCCTAAATTTGCCTCTTATCATTTAAAATTACTTATATCACACGAATGTGATCTTACAACGGTCTCGTAAAGATTTTAAGCACAAGTTTCAGAATAAATAAAATATCGGCACACTCATAAACAAAGAAACAAGCCTTTAATAAGGGCATTAGGCTGAAAATTCCTCACATTTAAGTGGTAATGGTTATAAATATGCTAGCACGTTATCAATTTCGAGTCGAATTAGCTTAAATGATTTAACTCGATTATTTTTTTTTCAAAATTATATAATAAGTGCGGCGCACCATGTTGCAAAACCGTCGCGCATTTCCTTAAAAATATGTTTTTATTTTAAAAATCATTCCAATTTATCTCAACCCCCCCCCTACTTAATATGAACATTGTCCTCAATGTGACAAAATATAAATAAAATAGAGAAATGTGAATGAGTTGCTTTACTATAGGACGAATTCAGCAAAATTGTACGAAGCATATTTGAAGCCTTCGTACTAAATTCGAACCTGCACATATTCATAAACAAAACAAACAAACACAAGCACACAAATATAAATATCAAAAGATTAAATATATTATTATTAGTATTAGTACTAGATATGCAAATTATTTGCATATATATATATATATATATATATATATATATATATATATATATATATATATATATATATATATATATATATATATATATATATATATATATATTGTTTTTGTTTTTGTTCATGCTTGTTTCCCCGGTACCATTGTTTTTGTTCCCATCACACATTGTTTAAAATGCCAACAGAGGCATTAGTTACAGACCATCAAATGAAATTGTTTTAACATAACAAGATATCTGGTCAAACATCTTAGTGCGCCGCACTTTCTTCCAAGTGCGGCGGTGTTTGCTGCTGCTGCTGTTGCTGCTCTTGTTGTTGTTGTTGATGATGCTCTGTGGTGGTGGTGGTGTGTTACCATGCATCCAAAGGTTCCTCCTCCAAGACCTCTGGTGTGGAAAACTAGAAGGGGGGGGGTTGAATAGTTTTACGTCTTCTTTAATTTATAAAACTTGGTTTCAAAATATTGATTCGAGTCTTATTGAATTGTTTGTTTGAAAAGCCTTTAATTAGAGTTAAGTATAAAAACAACTATATGATCTTATATGTGTGTCCTTTTAGGTTTATTATAAAAACTATGTTTAAGAAAACTTAGTTTAGTTTTAAAGTCTTGTTTACTCTTAAAACTTTGATTCGATCTTATGTGAACTCAAGTCTTGAACAATATGAACAACTATATCTATGTATGAAAAATAATAACGATGTAAGCTAAGTATGTAAAATCAACACATGCATAATATAACAATTATAGCTATATACGAGATGTAAGTAAGTAAGCTAAGTAATAAGTTAGAGTTGGAAAGATCTAACCGCGAGACAAAGGATTTATAGTGGTTCAGCTACAAGGACACCTTTCTTGCCCTACTCCACTCCCCGAGTCACCTACTCGAGAGTTTTCTTCACTATGTCAACAAGCTCCCTTATGGCGGAGAAAACCTTACACAACTTTTGCTTACACCAATTAACGACACTAAGCTAAATGTCGGGTTCTAATAGTAGCTAGAACCAATCTCACACCACTACACAACTTAGCACAACTCCTACACAACTTGTACACACCACAACTACTACACACCTTCACTACTTCACTACTTCACTACTTCTTGCTCTTCACAACTCTACTTCTTCTTCACTACTTCTACTCACAACTAACACACCTAGATCTATCTAATTGCAAGCCTTCTACACCTTTACAAGTAATATACACAACTACTAGACAATATACACAAATGTACAATACTTCTTAACTTGATTGTTGAAGGAGTATTCTTCTTTTGCACTTTGAGAGATGAGGGAATGAAAAGATTAGATCACTTGAAATAAGGATTAATAATCTTATGATCAAAGGGTTTTAGAAGGATGTTTAGAGAGAATTGGATCTGAAAATTTTCGTGCAAAAGGTAAGGAAAAATACCAGGTTTGAGGTAGTATTTATAGGCAAAAGATTCTGACAACAGGAGCGTGCCGGCCCCCTTAAATGGAGGCCGGCCCCCTTAAAATTAAAGGGGCCTGATACGCGGGATTGCGACCACGCAACAGGTTTTACCTCTCAAGGGATCTTGAGAAGCTTGCAATCCCACCAGGCAGTGTACCTGATCGATGTAGTATAGTGTAGTAGTAAGTACGGGAGATTGATCGTTCTCCACAGGGAATAATGTTCGTTAGGTATGAAAAACTACTCTAATTAGGTCTAAGGGTGAGGGAAGATTATTTTTGTATTTTTATATTTTATGAAAGCAAGTAAAATCTCGGGTTTGAAGGAGTGGGCGGAATTAGTTGCTAGCCAACTAACCCAAAAACTACTATTGCAAATAAAATAAAATAACAAGAAAATAAAAGGTTGTGAAACTTATATGGAGACAAGTGTGTTTACTTAGATTTCCTTACTCCCTAACTATCTTTTACCGGTTAATTAGTGTGTATTAATTGCGTGGATGACGGGTGTATTCCTTAATATCGTGGGGTGGCTTACGTACGTACTTCCCCAACTCTATAAGCTCCTACTTCACTCCTATGTCGAGCCTGCTAGAAGCTCCTAACATGGGATCATTAGAATTCGCTCATGCATTAAATACAACCATAAAAACCTAGTACGCATTGGTTCATGTTTCTTAAGACGTTCAAGCAAGTTACCGTATAGGAGGTTAGCCAGTTTTCTTAAGCCTAACATCGATAAACAATCATCCAATACAAGTAATAACACACCAACAACCAATAATCAATAGTTAGGTTTCATTAGATCTAAGCAAACACAAAATAAATCTAGCCTAGCATGTTAATTGAAAGACAAGCATAAGATATAATTAACCAACACATAGACATATTGATTAATTTGAATGGAGACTTATCTTTAATTGAACATGGAAGAATCAAGGGTGAAAAACCCTTGAAAAAGCTGTCAAAATCGTCTAGGGTTTGTTCCCAAAAAGTTGCACACTAATGAATGAAAAATAGAAAAGTATATATAGAAAATACACTCTGACGGCGTCAGCTTATACGCTCTGACGCCGTCAGCTCGCCGCCATTAGGGTTCTCGGATGGCCTAGATCTACTTCTGACGCCGTCACTTGTAAACTTGCTCTGGGCCGTCACTCTTTAGCATTACACCTGACGGCCTAGGATTATTAACACCTGACGCCGTCAGGTGTAAACATCACATTTTCTTCTTAGGGCGTCACGTATAGTCAGAATCCACTCCTTTGTCTTGGTTGGCTGACGGCGTCACCTTGTGACTCTGACGCCGTCAGGAAGGATTTCCAGCATTCTTTTGAGACTTTGTCGTTTTCTTCACTTTATGCTCCAAAAACGTCCAAAATGATGTGTTTTCCAGAATTCTTCTCAAAAGTACCTAAAATGACAAAAGGAACGATTTAAGGCAATATTTGAACATATTAACACGAATTAGGGCTTCAATGACCCCCTAAAACGGGTACACTTTTCACCTCATCAGGGCCGCCCGTTATAATTAAGGGGGCCGCCCATCTGTAACGGCCATAATCTTTGTCTTTTTCTGGGGAAAGTTTATTTGGTGAAAAACTAACTGATTTTGGTTAAAAATTTGAATTCATATATTTAGTATGATTTAAACATTTTCCTTTATTACCAAAAATGTTTTTCAAAAATATATAATAAGTTTATTTAATTTTATAAACTTTGTAATAATTAAATAAATATCCCTTTGATCATAAAATGTATTAAGCACTTGTTTATTCATACCTTAAGTGATTTAATTGGATGAGATGATATAAACTTACTTAAGAACTTGTTTTTGTATTAACTTTGCGTTTAATGTTTTTACATTTTGTGATCGTCAAAACATAGAGATATCGAAAAATATAAATAACGTTTTTATGCATTATTTATATCAACATCTGGTAAGTCCTTCAGCTTCCCAGTCTCACTATTCCTCAGATAATCTAAACTTTTTATCCCAACAGCTCCTGCTTTCACCTTTCTCCCCAACATCTTCATGTCTCTTTCATTCATCAATCCCAAACTCTTTGCCAACCTGCTGACCAAATGCCCACAGCATATCCTTGTTCCTCCAGGTATCACAGCCACATTCCTCAGATGCTGAGCTATCAACCAGACTACATTCAAGTGGGACACATGGTGTTTCTTATCAAATGCATAAAGAATCGATAAATCATCATCAAGCACATACTGCTCATAATGACTCCGGTGAAAGATAGATTTGACCAAGATTTTGTGAATGATCTGCAACATGGGGTTCTTTATTTTCCATACTCTCTTCTTGCCATACACTCTTACATCTTCACCACTGATTTCTTTCCAATATCCATCTCCATCAAACTCTTTCCTAAATTTTTCTCCTCTCATGACCAGACTCCGAAACTTAGTATCACTCAACTCCTCATCAGAGTATACTCCAAGCATTCTTCCAAACTCCCACAATGTAACAGAATATCCTTTTTCACCAAGCCTAAATTTCATTAATTCTCCAGTCAAAATCTCACTGTTACTCATTTCTCTTTTAACTCTCAAGGAACTGAAAAACTCTAAGCACCACTCCTTGTATACAGGTTCTTTGATTTCCATAGCCTTCTTCCACATGAATGAATCTACCACTTCATCAGGGAATACTACTCTAACCAACAACATATTCTCAAGGTCTTTCTCACAGCCAAGGTTTCTCATGACTCTCCAGTCCACGATCTAGGGAATGTCAATGTCCTTGTCCACTATCTTCATCAGTTTGTCATTAAGCTCCCTCTTTTCCTCTCTTGTAACTCCATTCCATCTTAAATTGGGATGATATTTAGTTTCTCTTGTATTCTTTTCTCTTTCAATAGCCCATCTGGTTCTTACCTGTAAATAAAAACAATCCATAGACACAAGATTATTAGTTGTTAGTGCACACATATGTCTAAATCTCTCTCAAAATTCTCATCTCTAACATTCTGTCTTAATCTCAGGCAAAAAGTGCGACGTACTAGCTAACTTAAAATGTAAGTACGGCGGTTCAAATCTGAAAACCAGCGCACATAGCATTAAGGCACGAAATATTTGATTCTTAAAGCCTCATTTCAACAAAACTACGTTTTCAAACTCATTCTACAGTTTTTCTTCATTGTTTTCTTGAAAAGCCCCTAGAAATAAGCAGTTCTTATTTTAGGTTTAAGCATTACGGCATAATTCTCATAATTTTCAACTCGTTAAATTCAAAAATCTTTTTTTAACATTCCATTTTAATCTCTCCTAGATCAAATAAGCATATTTAGTTGTCTATCTTCGCAAAAATAGTGATCAAGGCTAAAAACCCTAACCCTAATTCGATTCAATCACTCGCAAAACTTTCGTTCATGAAATTGGGTAGTCCTATAAGTTCCACTTATTCTAACCAACATAAAAATAAAGAATCTAAAACATATCATAAAAATAAAAACCTAAAAATTACGAAATAAAATTGTAAAGAAATCAAACAAAAAATGGATAAACATACCGAATACATGATAATGTGGATTGATTTTCTTTGGAAAGACCTTTTTGTGGAAATTTTTGATCAAAGTGATAGCGGTTTCTCTTGTCTTGTGTGTGAAAACGTTGTGAATTATGAAAAGATTTCAAGTCATATTTATAGTCCCGCTCAGAAGTGCGGCGTACTTGACCCCAAGTACGGTGTACTTGCTGCGAATTTTTCCACAATTAACTATTTTAACTAACATGCATACGTAAAAACGTTCAATCCACATATAATCAAACTTCTTTATATTCATTCATTCATCAAAACATTCCTTAACTTTCCAGGATACAATGTTTTGGTACGTTTTATTCAAATGATGAAAATAACATAGAAATGTTTTAAAAACAAGAAAAATAAACTTAGGAGCGTATGTTGCTACTCCTATCCGTCATCCGTAATTTTTCTAAGCTCTGAAATAACCGGGTGACATAACATCACTCAGCTTATATTCTCCAGAAACCTTCTTTCCAGTTTTAACTTTTGGAGCATCAATCATAAATGGTATTCGTTGCTCATTCTCCAAACAAATCTCAGCCCAAAGAGTTATTTGTCCAATATTGTAACTAATAATACTCCTAGTGTGTTCCAAGAATAGCCTGCCTAAGACAACCCCAGTTTTCACCTTTTCTTCCACATAGAATTCCAACTCGTATCCTTTTGTTTTTTCAATAGAGTCATCATTAGTCTCTCCCACCAAGTTCATAAGTAGTTTCTTGTTGAATTTCTTTCTCCATTCTCTAG
>LBNU01035305.1:0-22706 GCA_014162995.1 Artemisia annua
ACCACCGTCGCCGGAATAATTTTTCCGGAGAGACCTTTTTCCCTCCCAATCGATAGATCAACCTATTTCTAGCATTTCTGGAGCTTATTAGCTCTCGAAGCACCGTGTAACACCATCCACGCGCCACCACCGCCACTACAGTCCGTACACCACCACCGCCGCACCTCCCCTCGCCACTTCTCTATCCGTTTTGGTAACCCACGCGCCTTATTCTTTCCCCGTTACACCATATTTAGCAAGCCCTAATTTTTACTTTTTAATAAAATCCGATTTATAATAATTTCTTTTGATAAAACCTTTAACTAAATGTTTTAAACATGAAAAACCGTGTGGATCTTGTTTTTCTGTCGCGACTCGGTCAACTCGGAAGAACCACAGAGTCGACTCAGTGACTCGGTGTGGATTATAGTTTGATTGATTTCTTCTTTTCTTCTCTTATTATTTCTTGTTTTTATGATTGGTTTTGGATTCGGGTTTGTTTGGATGTGACTCGGACTGTTGGAACCGAGTGGGGCCAAGTCGTGACTCACGGGAGTCACGGCGAGGCAAGCTGAAGAGATATGTATAGGGTTTGTCTAGGATTCGGATTTGTGGTTATGGTTGTATCTGATTTGATTTGGATGTGGATTTTGGAGGAAAAAGTTTGCATTTATGGATGAGAATTATATAAAGGGTTGTACATTATGCTTAAATAATTGTAATATTATGTGTAGGGGTGTTTTTAATGCTATTTAATGTATAATTGTAATATTTTAAGGCCATTAATGGCAAAGACAAAGTGGTGTGTACATGTAGCTACTAAAGTTGTAAATGTCTAATTATATTTCATTTATGGTATTAAATGTCTAATTGTGTTGAATCACTTGTACTTTTAGCATTGAAATGTGTAAGGCTTAATTTTAAGTATTCTATTAATAGTAGGCCTTTGTGCATTATAAGATAGTTAGATTAACAAAAATCACCGTTACAACTAAAATCTAATGATTGTGGAAATAAAACAATCCAAGTGGAACAACCAACTGGGCTAGCTCAGTTGGTCACCAAGGGTAACCTTGGGGAGGTATCCTTAGAGAGGTCTCAGGTTCGAGTCTCGCCATGGACCTTCAGGGGCCCGAAAAAAATAGAAGCAGTAGTGGGGTTTATCCCTTAAGGATAAAGGTTTGATGCTTGCATACTGCCCAATTGGATGTCACTGTGGGCTCGAATCACTAACTACTAACTCGCCGTAAAAAATAATAAAAAAAAAAAAAAAAAAAAAAAAAAAAAAAAAAAAAAAAAAAAAAAAAAAAAAAAAAAAAAAAAAAATCCAAGTGGAACCATTTGATTAAAATCCAACCACCACGTATAACCTGAACAATTATGTGTATGAGATAAGTTGAAGGGTTACATCTTATATTTCGCACGTGCATCATTTCTTCTAGCAAAATAATTTATGCATCATTATCCACGACCCCACTTGGATTAAATTTCATGTTGACATTTTGGGCCTGTTTGGTACGCAGCTTTTTTAGAGCTGTAAGCTTTTTGTTATAAAAATAATCTCCTAAAAAACAAGTAGCTCTGTTTGGGTACATCAACTTCAAGCTTTTATTTTGAAACAAATAGCTCCAAATGAAAAGCTGATTCATGAAGCTTTTAAAATATTTCAGAGCTGTTAAAATATAAAATTACTGTTAACAGCTTATAATTACATTTAACGGCTAATTTACCAAACACTTTTATTGAAAAAAAGATATAACTTGTAGCTCATATTAACAGCCTTGCAGTTTACAGCTTACAGCTTACAGTTAACAGCTTACAGCATACAGCTTACAGCTAGTTTTTGCCAAACATAGCTGATATCAAACATCTTTAATGTAATATGAATATATCATTTGTGTATAATCTGTTTCAAGAGTCTAACCATAGTTTTATCGACAAAAAAGGTTTTCACGATACTTAGTTTGAGGTGAGATCATTAAAGCTTACAAATTTTCGTTGAATTTGATGAATTTGGCTTTTCTGTAAAGGATTACCGGACCCGCAAGCTTCTTCTCCGATGTGATAACACCGGAGATCTTGACCCTGTTCGTCATCAACCACCACTATCCACTCCACTTGCTTTTATTTCCTTTAGTCATTCTACGTGGCATAAACGCCTCGGGCATCCAGGTGACGATGTGCTACAAAAGTTAGAGTCTAGTCATTTAATTTCTTGCAATCAAAGTTGTCCACTTAGTGTCATGCGTGTCAGTTAGGTAAGCACATTAAGCTTCCCTTTTATAGTTCGGAGTCAAGTGTTGAGTCCGTTTTTGACATTCTACACTCGGATGTGTGGACTTCACCAATTACGAGTGTCAGTGGAGTTAAATATTATGCTACCTTTTTGGACCGTTAGTCGCATTTTGTTTGGGTGTATCCATTACGTCATAAATCTTATTTGTATGATAAATTTGTTCATTTTCGTGCTTATGTTAATAAATAATTTAATGTATATATTAAAGCTTTGCAATGTGGCCATGGGAGTGAATTTGACAACCGCCGTTCTACATTCTTTTTAGCCAACATGGCATACAGTTTCGTTTCTCTTGTCCTAAAACACAACAAAATTAATGCGGCATTTTTGCCATCTATGCGGCATAATTAATAACCTCATATGTACCCTTCTATTCCAGGCTCATATACCCCCCATATATTGGGTTGAAGCACTACACAAGGCCGCATATCTCCTAAATATCTTGCCCTATACCTCCATTAAAAATGAAATACCATTCACTCGCCTTTACAATACCTAGCCTGCTTACCATCACTTGTGGGTGCTTGGTTTCCTTTGTTACCCTAACCTTCAAGTTCTCATAAGCTACAACCTCGTTCAATGCCTTTTATTTCCCTAGGCTACCCCTCTAATCATCGAGGATATAGGTGTCTTGATCTTGCTACTAATAAGATTATCATTTCTTGTCATGTTCTTTTTGATAAGGAGGTCTTTCCATTTGTTCTATGACACCTATTAACCCCCCCCCTATGATTTCCTGCTTAGCAACTTATTGCCTCCACCTCCAACCACTACTAGTTTACCCACTGCTCCTACACATGATAAGATTACGCCGCCAAGCCCACAACCGCACACTCTACTGCCCAACATCCATATTGACCCAATACCTACACCCGTTGAGCAGTCCACTACACCAGAGTCACCTAGTCCCCAACAACAGCCCACTAGCTAGTCCTCCTCGTACTAACCTTTCACCGACCCAACAAACTGCCACAAGCCATTCCCTATGTTCGGCCCAACCATCATAACCCACACCTCATTCTTAACCTATTAGTCAACCCATCATCCCATCTACCTCAATTCATCCCATGGTCACTCGTACAAAAGCTGACATATCCAAACCCCTCAAGCGTATGTCCTTTCATGACACTGCCATGTCTCCACTTCCAAAGTCCTATGTCCAAGCCATTCGCGACACTAATTGTCAAAAAGCTATGTTAGATGATTATAATGCTTTAATTGCTAATGGAACGTGGGTTCTTGTGCCACTTGCTACAAATGTGAATGTTATGCATTCTATGTGGCTTTTCCGACATAAGTTTCACGCTGATGGGTCTCTTTGCAGGTATAAGGCTCGCTTAGTAGCCAATGGACGCAGTCAGAAATAGGGCATTGATGATGATAAGACTTATAGTTCGGTTGTTAAATCGGCTACTATACGTACCGTTTTGAGTCTTGCAGTATCTCGGATGGACCTATTCACCAGCTGGATGTAAAGAATGCATACTTTATAGGAATTTGTCCGAGACTGTTTATATGCATCAGCCTCCATGTTTTGTAGATCCTATACATCCTGATTATGTGTGTCACTTGCAGCGCTCTCTTTATGGACTTAAGCAAGCTTTACGAGTTTGGTTTCAGCGGTTTGCCAGTTATGCTACTCGGATCAGTTTTCAGCACATCAAAAGTGACTCCTCGCTATTTATTTTTCACTGTGGCATTGATATAGCTTATTTATTGCTTTATGTGAATGATATCATTCTTATAGCATCTTCTGCAGCATTATTACAACGAATTATTCATTCTTTACACAGTGAGTTTTCCATGATTGATCTCGGCTCCTTCAACTATTTTCTTGTTATCTCTACGCAGATGGCATCTACAGGCTTGTTTCTTTCTCAATGCAGGTATGCTGAGGACATTCTTGCGAGAGCTCCTATGCGCCAATGTAATCCTTGCCAGACCACTGTGAGCACTGAGTCCAAATTAGGACCCGGGGGATCCGGTTTCAGATCCTAAACATTATCGCAGTTTAGAAGGTGCTCTTCAATATCTCACATTCACATGCCTAGATTTATCCTATGCACACAAAAAACACACACTAAACCCCGGTCGTATGTAAGCGTTACCCCGACTTTAGATACACGCTCTTATCTCGGGGTTCTTACCACTCAATGAAAATCGAAGACATGATAACTCACCCTAATCCTTGCTTTATGTACCACACGTAAACACTGACCTAAGAGTAAGGATTGTAATTCCTCTTTCTTTGTTCGTTATTTTCCCCTCCCGTATTGCAATTTTCTTGTTCCGTTTCAAACAAGAAAATTTTGTGCCATAATTTCATCTTTTTATTGTTTAGTTTTGAACGCTTTATTAAGGAGCTGAACTTTTCAATCAAAGATAATTTTGTGCCATATTTTCATTTGTCTCACTTCTCCTAAACTTCTTGGGAGACGCCTGTGTATAGATAAATATTTGGTGTTGATGTTGATGATGGTGATGGAATTCTTGGTGAAAGTGGTGGGGATGGGACTCTTGGTCGTTTGTTTTTATTGGAAAAAGAGGACGACGCCATGCTTAAATTTTTCTAATGGATGATGATAATCATTATAAGTGAGTATAATGGTTTTTTTGGTTATATACTGGCATGGAGTTAATGAAAAGTCATGACCTGAGAGTTGACAGATTTTGCCGCCCAAATTGGTGTATCAAAATGACACGACGTTAAACAAGAAACATCATAAAGAATAAAAAGTAACTATGATGAGAATAATATTTTATTAATTAATTCTATCATACAAATAAAAACATAAACAATAAAAATACGTCCAATAACAGAAAATACATCAAAATCGTAGTTATACATTGAATCCAAAGAGGACTTGAACTAGATTAATACACCTAGTTGATATAAAGTGCACCAAATCTGTGGCTAATCATTGATCCAAAGAGGAATTGAAAATCTATGGATCAACATCCTTTCTTGATAGCATCAAATAGTAAGATATTTTTGTAATCAAAGTCCTACGATTATTGCTCACTTTTATAGTGTTTATACAATATTTGGTATTGAATTGTTATAAATTTGCATTTTAGTATTCATCTGAAGCTATGAAGCAATTCTCGTGAAGGAGGCCGGAAAATGATGGGAAATGGAGCTAAAAGTAAAGAAGTAGAAGCTACAGTCAAGATACACGCTGTGTACACCCAAATTGGTATACGGCATATACATACAAAGATCTGGTGAATTTTTCTAAGTGTTGAAGATTATACAGCATATACTCCTTGCCTTGTATACGCCTGAAGAACTGGTGATATGGCTATGTATACCACTTTGTGTATACAACGTATATATTGACGAGCTTGGGCTTTTTCAGCTTTAAAGCTGAATTTAATAAACAATTAAGGTACGTTTTCATAACTCTTGAAGACAAGATGATTCTCAGAGCCTCCAAGACAATTTTCAAGACTGCAACATCATCAAGATCAAAGATTAACACATCATAAACATTTGTTTACATCGGCTTGATCGTTATGACTTTGTTTAACTTTTCAAACTCGACTATCGTTTGTTTATTTTCTGTTATGGAAGGCTAAGCCTCTCAATGCTTTCCTTGTTATGAATCTATCTCGTTAATGACATGATTGTTATGTTTATCTATCTTTGTTTCGGATAATTTATACTGCGGTTATAGACTTAAGCCTTTGAATTTACCATGGCTACGTGTTACGAGTAGTTTATTAGTAAGTCACCATCTAAAATTAAATTACTCAAATCATTAATGTGTTGACCCTATACGTCATAGTGGTTAGGGATTGACTATTGAACTAATGACTTTAAAAGTGGTAGGTGATAGTGTTTAAAATTTAGTGAACAGTAATTTTCCAATGTGTGGCGAACACACAAAAGCAATATCAATATAAGTTAGTTGAAGATCTTAATGCTTAGACAATAACTAGGTTACCACCCTCGAGCAAACATGATAAGTAGCTATTAGACAAGTGGGTAGGGACTAACTACCCGTACTAGACTTACATTACAAAAGGCTCACTGGAACATTGCTAGGTGAACATTGCAGACACATTTCATGTCAGTTATAGGCTAGAGAATTAGCAGGGCGAGCACGTCTTTTATCTATTGATGTTCTCCTTGTTTTGCATTTCACGTCATTTTATTTCAGTTATTTAGTTATTTAGTATTCTTATAATCATGTAGATTTAAAACACAGTTGTTTAATTTGATATACTTTTAAATATTTGTAATTTCACTCGCTCCAACGAATGACCCGGTCTTACCGAGTCTATATTATATGCGATCGGGTACACTGCCCGAGAGTGTTGGTAAGTCTCATTGGATTCGATTTAACAAATATTAAAACGAGATTTTACACATCATTCCTCAAAAAACATTACATAACGTTGATGGAAACTATCAAAACTACGTTACCATAAATGTAAGGGAGGTGATTTGCACACTCTCATAAATGATTGGGACACTCTAAATTAGAGTGTATTTCCATTTATACCCTCATAGGATAAAGTAGTGTGAGGATATAAATGGCAAGACACTCTAATTTAGAGTGTTCCAATCATTTATGGGAGTGTGCAAATCACCTCCCTAAATGTAAGGGTGGGGATCCTTTGAAACCATTTTATCATAAGCCCTATCGTTTCATGAAATGTAGACAAAACCCTAATATTCCCAACAACATCAAGGAACGTGGGCGTGCGTACATCCATGTCATAAACCCTAATTTTCTTCACGGGATAAGAGATGGTGGTTACAACCATATTTAACAATGGACGTGTCTACTTTACCCCGTGAAAAGTGGTTATGGTAAACATTCTGATGCCTCACGACGTAAATTGATGAAGACCTTGAGATGTTGACTTGGATACATGTTCAACAAGGTGTAAAATGATTAAAGCATAGTTTGAGACCATAATAGATTCAAACAATTTTTTTACAAAGGTCTAAAGGGATGTTTATAAAAAAAAATGTATAGAAATTGGTATAAGTGTTATTATTTGGGCAATGTATAGAGAGAATGTTTGTATGGAAGAAAAAGAACCCAAACGCAGAGAGAGTATTTATAAGAAAATTTGCTATCGCAAATGGTATCGAGATATCNACTTTGAGATAAATAAGTACGCATCCGTAAAACTTCACTTCAATCCCAAGCAAAAAATAAAGAATTCTCCTTGTAGTCACAAACTTCTGATATTAGCCATCGTCATTGTATTATGATTCTTGATCAGGATCGTTTAAGCAAAACGTGGTGTATTTTGAGGTGTGATGTATTGGTATTTATGTAATGAAACAAATAAATGAATCATGTTCAGTATACGGTCTACCAATGATATCATGAAGTGGGTGAGGTGATATATTGGTATTCATGTAATGAAACAAGTTAATGAATCATGTTCTAGGATAAGGTGTACCAATAATATCAATGTATTGGGTGTGGTGATATTAGGGTTTAGGTGTAGTGATTTCATATTTTTCCCTCCAAAAATTGAAATTGAAAAATTTCTCGCCCAAACTATGAGAATCACTATCAAATGCGAGTGTAAGGTTGCACGAAAAATTTGAGTTATGAAAATTTTTACGCCAAATTTCACCGAAAATTTTTGAATTTTGGCAAAAAAAAAAATTGAATTTTTGGTCAAAATTTTCAACGTTATACCAAATTTTGAATCTCGCGTAAAAATTGAACGTTTAAGCGGCTCCGCTAGAATTTAAACTGTGTTACTTCATATTTTCCTGCATAAATACTCTTTTTTTTTCTTTTTTTTTTCTTTTTTTTTTTTTTTTTTTTAAATCACTATTCCTCATACTCGCTATGGATTATCATACTCGCTATGAAAAATTTATTACTCGCTAAGAAGAATTATTCCATATCTCGCTAGCAAAATTATTGATCATACTCGCTAAGCACCCTTTTCATACTAGCTATGGAAAAAGTTGTCCTTTACTAAGCTAGATAGAGGTCCTTGTACTCGCTAGAGCGATAGGAAAAGAGGCATACTCGCCATAGGATATTTAGCGACCATTACTCCTAAAAGGTAGATATATCAATACTCGCTATTGAACTAGAAACAACCCAAACTCGCTATTTTGGGGTTTGAGTCATACGAGCAGCCACAAACACCCACGAATACCCACGAAAATCACCATAAAAACCCAAAAATCAAATCACACGAACTCCTAGTAGCCTATACGAATGATCTAGATGAAACCCAAGATGTAAACACCATAAATCCCCACTAAACCAATCGACTAGCTACTAAAACACCCAAAAACACCACGAATCGCCCCTGGTTAGCTCTCTGATACCAATTGTAATAACCAAGAATCACTATTCAGGAGGTCGGGAATGCTCGAAATAAAGGTTAAACATGGTATATTAGATTAAAGAATTGGGGAAGGTGTGTGTGTTTTCTAGAGAGAGAAAGAGGAGAAACCACACACCTCCTTATTACAATGAACATCCAACCTCTCCTAGTTGCAACTAGGAGAGTATATATACTACCAAAACACTAAACTAAGTCCTATTGACAGAACTAGTCCTTGTGCTTTAAACTAATACAATTTCCAACGTATAACATTATTTTCAAGGCTAACAGGATCCTTTGAAACCATTTTATCATAAGCCCTATCGTTTCATGAAATGTAAACAAAACCCTAATATTCCCAACCACATCAAGGAACATGGGCGTGCGTACATCCATGTCATAAACCCTAATTTTCTTCACGGGATAAGAGATGGTGGTTACAACCATATTTAGCAATGGACGTGTCTACTTCACCCTGTGAAAAGTGATTATGTAAACATTCTGATGCCTCACGACGTAAATTGATGAAGACCTTGATGTGTTGACTTGGATACATGTTCAACAAGGTGTAAAATGATTAAAGCATAGTTTGAGACCATAATAGACTCAAACAATTTTTTTTACAAAGGTCTAAAGGGATGTTTATAAAAAAATGTATAGAAATTGGTATAAGTGTTATTATTTGGGCAATGTATAGCGAGAATGTTTATACGGAAGAAAAAGAACCCAAACGCAGAGAGAGTATTTATAAGGAAATTTGCTATCGCAAATGATATCGAGATATCGGGTTTATCAAAATGACATGACATTTGAAGTAAATACATTGCAAGATGTCGCATTACATATTGCAATGCATCGGTTGGTATCTTACTGATATCGATTAAGTTCTAAAAGTATCATTTTATATCGTGTGACATCGTTGAGACTATAGTGATAGATTTTTTAGAAAGATTTTGTCAGTTTCAAGTTTACAATACATGATACGAGAAAAAAAATGGTAATATTGGTATTTTTAATTTTAGAGAATGAATATTCGAAAGTGCATTTATGAAGCACTTGTATGAGAGAGTATGTATTACGGAACACCTGTTCACAGGATTATTGCCAACGAATCTTTTCTTGAGAATGTGTTTCATGATTGAGAAAGTTGTATGATTGTGAGATTTGCAATGTAACAGTAAAACGGGTAAAAACAAAATACTAAACTTGAGTTTATAGATAGTAATTGTTGTTGTGATTTTCACAGGCGAAAATCACATATTTATAACAAACTAAACGATACTACTTTACATCCAAACGTTGTGATGCTTAGGATGTAACTGTTTCTAAGTAATTGCCTAACTGCCTGCATATGGGCTTGTTTGGGTTAACCAGTTTCGACCCATTTGCAGACTTACTAATTTGACCCAAACACTAAATATAATAAACGTATTACATAGTAACTAAAAGTAGGATGGCAAAAGCACCCGAAACCGACGGGGAAAACCGAAACCCGAACCGGTTGGGTCGGGTTCAGGGGCGGGTTGGCGGGTTTGGATGCTGGTTTGGGTATTGATATATTTTTTTGGCGGGTACGGGTTTGGGTACGGGTTCTGGTAATACCCGTCCGATTACCCGTACCCGTACCCGTATCCGTTTACCCGAATCTATACCCGCTTTATTGATATTATAATTAACTAGAATATATATACATAATATATAATTTCTTCCATTATATTTTTTTATATACATATTTCTATTACATAACATATTTTATTATGTACATGANGTACGGGTTCTGGTAATACCCGTCCGATTACCCGTACCCGTACCCGTATCCGTTTACCCGAATCTATACCCGCTTTATTGATATTATAATTAACTAGAATATATATACATAATATATAATTTCTTCCATTATATTTTTTTATATACATATTTCTATTACATAACATATTTTATAATGTACATGAATTATTCAAAAGCCTTAAATCGTTTGATACGATATTCATTTTCTTTAACTTAAAAAAAAAATGAATATATTAGGGTGTTTTCCTTTATTTTTCGGTGGATTTTTGTGTGACTTAATATTAATACCGTCATTTTGTCCATATAATATTCAATTGGGGATAACCGAAACCCGCGGGGAAACCCGAAAAACCGATGGATAATATTACTCGGGTACCTGGCGGGTAATGGGGCGGATACGGGTTTGAATATTATAAACGGGTGCGGGTACGGGTACACTAAAACCCGCCCCGAACCCAACCCGTTGCCATCCCTAACTAAAAGTCTTAAACAATAACAATAAACATTTAATCTAAATACATTAAAGGCTAACAACACCTTTCATCAAATTTCCCCCGATAAATCTCCACATTGTCAGTCCCTACAACAATGCAACATGGCCTCGGCATATGCACGTGGCATGAATCAATGGCCATGATATAATGAGTAGTTAAATGCCAACTGCATCGTCACTAAATATCAACCTCATAAACTGGAAATTGGCCCTATATTTAATGGTTCATATTTGCGTGTAACAAGATATGAAACTTTTATTTTATTTATTATTTTTTTTTTTTTTTTGTGAAATAATGTAGTCACATTGTCGTTTTTCTAACAAGATATGAAACATGAGTGGGATTGCCAATAAATAGTCACATTGTCATTTTCTTTCTTTATGAATTATTGATCATATTTATAAGTAAAGTGTGTTTTTTTTTTTCAATTCAAAATAAATTATAAATATGTAAAAAGACAAATTAAAGTACATAGTTTCAGAAATGCGTAGGTGTAATCAATCCATTTTTACTTACTTAAATGTCAAAAATAGAAATTCATGCAAAGCTAGAAAACAAAAGTCACTAATAAGAAAACAAAAGTTAGATAAAACTATTAAATTGTTGTGAACAAGAATAGAGGGAGTTAAAGTAATCTTCAATTAATCATTAACTAGGAGATTTACAAAGAGTATATATAGACAAATATTAGGGCAAAACCCTAATTGCTAACATGGGTTGTGGACCTATTATTAACTATATGGATATCCACATATAATTATTCATAACACTCCCTCTTGGATGTCCATATTGTTAATACGCTTAGAAAATGTTGCCTTATTAAAAACCTTGTCAGGAAAACCCAGTGGGACAAAACCGTGACTAAGGAAAAAAGAGTGCAGCGCGTATTATCTCCCTCTGATGACTACATCACTTGAGCTCTTCGAGTAGGTGCATTCCAATGTTGTGGTTCAATGTCCTAAATGTTGAGGTAGAAGCGCCTTGGTAATTAGATCCGCCAAATTGTCACTTGAATCAACTTGTTGAACAATGATATCACCATTCTTTTGTAAGTAATAATTGAAAAGAACTTTGGCAAAATATGTTTTGTCTTGACGCCTTTAATGTAACCTTCCTTAAATTAAGCTATGCATCCTACACTATCTTCATGCAAAACTGTTGGTGCCTCCTTTTTAGAATTTCTGAATGGTTGGATGAACTATCCGCGATTGTTTGCTTTGCCGAACGCCATGAAAATTCACTACCATCACTCGTGAGTATGTATCCACTTTAAGACCGACAATTGTTAGGACCATACATATATCCTGCATCTGTAAAACCAACTAAACTTGTTTTGATGGGTTAGTAAAATATAAACCCACATTTCTTGTACCTTAAAGATATCGAACCATTTACATTATTCTGTTCCATTGATTTGTTCAATTTGATCAATTAGTATTCTCGAGAATTTTAAATCATAACACGTGATTTATGCATTTATATTCCTTAAGGAATATCAACATAAAATGAGCTCTTGTATTATTATGTTAGCGCATACAACTTATTTCTCATATATTGCCAGACATTTATTTTGCTTTCTCATAACATTCATGTGTATTGATTCCATGTCTCATCATAAGAGACTTTCATAGCTCATTAGCTACTTGCGTCTTTGCATTATTTGGCCATTCATATACAACTGCACTTCTTGCAGGTATCCAAGATCCTCACCTTGTATTTATCATGCGCATTATTATATACAGTATTATCGACGTCGTTTCAGTTCTTTTCGAATCCACACTCTACTAGACATTATATTATATCATTTGTTGAGATCTCAAAGTTTTTCACGTACCCGGGGTTTTCAATAACCTTCATGTCTAGTTTCTCTATAAGAGACTATTATGGGGTCTTTATTACCTCGATTCGACCATCTTCATTTTCTTGCTCCATTTTATCTATTTATTCGAGTACTTTTTATTTGGAATCGATTAGTCTATCACGCTGCAGACGTGCCATAGACTTACTACCAATAATTGATTTTATTGTTGGGACACACATTGTAATTGGAGCACTAGCAGCGTGCATATGATCTAGTCACTTTCTTTAGGTCACTAAACATGTCCGACACTAGATCTGGAATATAAATTGTCCCTTGAACTTCAAGTTCATATTCATTAGTGTGAGGATCAACATTTTCATATCATAATTCATTCCATATTTCTCGCTGCTCATTCTCTCCCCCTGAATGAATTATCAATTTCAAAATCCCATTTAGCACAATTACAAAATCTCACATGAGAAATATGGTTTGTGACCAAAAACCATTCTACTGGAGAGGATTCATTGTAGATTAACGGCACTTTTTTCTTCCCCTCATTTGTATGTAAGTACCAATACCAACATGTGTGAAATAATAATAATAATAATAATAATAATAATAATAATAATAATAATAATAATAATAAGCCCTAATTAACCTGGGTCACGGTCACCTAATGTACAAAAGGGCAAAAAAGGTATATTATATTTTGCTTTCCAAATATAAATACACACGCAACAATATGGATCTACATTAACAAGCTGCTAATAATATTTATCATCTCCTATTTTAGGTGAAACTACAAATCAATGGCGATATCATTAACATTTATTCCCATGATATCCTTATTTGTGATGTTAATGACTTGTACCTTGCATGCTAATGGGTGCTATACGTCGATCATAAGCTTTGGTGACTCGTTAGCTGATACTGGAAACCTGAAACGATCTGTCTATAGGTCGAAGAGTGATCCACCCCATTTCTTGTTTTTACCCTACGGCGAAACCTTCTTCCATGAAGCCACAGGTCGGTGCTCCAATGGTCGCCTCATCATTGATTTTATTGGTACACATTCTTTTTCTTATTCGATCTTTATACAAATTGTATTGACACACTTAGCTTACATAAAATAGTATCTTTTTGTTTAACAAGTTTGGTTTAGTTTGCTTGGGTGAATATATTTTGAAGTTTCGAGATTCAATACAGTATGATTGCATTCAGTTTAATGGATCAATACAAATATATATGATATATCAATTTCTATTTCATTGCATGCTGTAAGTTTTTTGTGATATTTGGGGGGCCAAAACCAAAAGGCACTAGATGCATTTTATTGATATTAAACAAGGCTTATAACATAAAAATTGAGATTTTTCACAGTATAGTTTAGACTACGCAAGATAAATCCTTGTGGTTCACATGAACACCCTACCGCTCCTGAGTTGATGTTGAGCTAAGTTCTCATACTTGTATATATTGAAGTGTGACAGCATTTTAGATGCGAGATTCTCTTGAATCTCTGAGTTCATAATTTGAAACATGCACATGTATATTGATCAGTGATCACTCGTAGATACGGGACTTTCTTAAGGTTTATAAAATTATTACCATTAAAAGGTAATTCGGCAATGTTGTTTCTTTTTGGTCATAAGGTAATAATTAATATGACGGATGAAAATTGATCAAATCTATAGTTTCAATGATACAACTAATGGAGATTTATTACTAGTACCACATGTATCTTTAGACTAATACTTTTATTACTAGTATATGGTTTTCAAGCAAGCAATTTAAGTGAACCATACTTTATGTGGCATGCAGTAGTTAGGAGGTGCTAACTGAATTTCATGTCATTACTAATTTATCTTTCATTGATCGTTCTTTTCGCAAGGCGAGAGTCTTGGAAAGCTAAGGATTTCACCATTTGAGAAAATGATGCAGACGAATAATTTGAAGGATATAGGCCAAGGAGTGAACTTCGCCGTGGTTGGTGCTACTGCGTTGGATTCATCGTTCCATCAAGCACGAGGGGTCTATAATCCATATACAAACGCGTCTTTGGGTGTTCAATTAAATTGCTTCAAAAAAATGTTAGCTTCTATTTGCGAACCCGTATCTAAAGGTAACTCAGTCCAACCTACAATCATCAATTATCAACCATCTCTTAATAAATATTGATTAATGTGGTGCCCACTAACTATAATAATATAATCTTGTTTCAAAACGGGTATCACGAGTAATATATAGAAAGATAAGCGAATCGCAATACTTAAAAAAAAGATTTTAAAATACTTAAACAATTGTGTGCGTGATCCACATGAGGTGACCCAGCTCATTAACACTAACCATGACTAATAACAAATGAGATTGCGGATCGACATAAATATTGTAGTTTATTAATAAATGGGTTTTGTTAAACACAACCCATAGGGTTGTGTATAAGCATTCTAAATTTACGAAAATGACAATTAATGAACTCATATAGTCCATAATTATATAATTTTAATCATTTTAAAAAAGGTAAGTGATGTTAACTATGGAATGTTTAGTGTTCATTAAGGGCCTATTTGTTAATTATAAACCCATCTATAAACCAAACGGGCCCTAAGTGTTAATTATATATTTATGGTATGCACAACCCATAGGGTTGTGTTTAACAAAACCCTAAATATAGTGGGTGGCAATTGAGTCGTGTTCGGGTTGACCTATTCAGGTTCGCGGGTTGGTGTGTTATTTTAACTTCTACCCACACTCGACCCATTTATTAATCGTGTCAAGAAACTCAAGCCTAACCCAAACCTGCATAACATGTGTAACCCATTTGTGAACCATTTAACCTGTTTAAGTAAATATAGGTCAAGAGGTGAATAAGGTTAGTGGTTTGTCGATTTAACTAGTTAAAATGCAAAAAATTATATAAGGATCCAAAAAAATGATAAAAATAACATACAAATAACTATACGACAATTTCAATGATATTTGAATATAATCATAATTCACCAATATATTAAGTACATAACAAAATACACTTAATCCAAATCCAACATAAAATCCAAGTTATATAAACGACCCGTTTATTAAACGAGTTAGACGAGTTGACCTGTTTTTTTACCCAAACATGTTTAACTTCGTGTCGAGTTCGTGTCGTTTATCATGTCGTGTCAAGAACTGCCACCCCTACTTAATATCATACAGTGTTAGGATCACGTACTTGTGAGGATTTAAATAAGATCGTTGACAAAAAAAGACACTAATATATATTGCTAACCCTCTTAAATTATAACAAGTTCTATGAATATAATATTACAATTATGATTCTATAGTACATTTGTTATATTAATATTGTGTTTGCAAATAACTATTTGCTTTACTTGTTAATAAAAAATAGTTGTGAAATTTAAAACTTTATTTTACTGTGGACGTCAACTATGTTTTTGAACAATATATATCTATTTAGTAACTAGTTAATTAGTGGTCAGTGGTCACTCTTCACTTTTGCGGACCATTAATCGTTGGAGTTACATTTGCGATGTAACATATTAGTGTTTAAATTCTTACGAAATCTATATGTGTACTAGCAGATTGCAAAAGCTTACTTCAAAATTCCTTAATTCTTATGGGTGAGATTGGAGGTAACGACTACAATCACCCAATAATCGCTGGAAAACCCTTCGATGAGCTCAAGTCGTATGTTCCACTTATTATTAACACCATTGCAACGGCTATTAATGTGAGTATATATAATCTAGTACAACTATACACAGTTACACACGTAATTAAAGCCTTTATAAAATCCAAAAATGTGGAAATGCAGGACATGATTGAGCTCGGAGCAAAAACGCTAGTTGTTCCAGGAAACTTACCAATTGGATGCTCGACAACCTATCTAACTATATACTATGGATCTGATAAAGAAGAATACGATAGTACAACCGGTTGCTTGACTAAGCTAAACAAGTTTGCAGAGTTCCACAACGAGATGCTCCAAACGGCATTACATCAAATCCGAGAGATTCATCCCGATGTCAACGTCATCTACGCCGATTACTACAATGCAGCTATGCAATTTTATCGTTCTCCACAGCAATATGGTACATAACATTTTCTAGATTGAGTGTCTTATATGTTCATGTCATTACAAATGTTTACACAACTATTGTCAAAATAAATAATTCGACCTTTTGAATTAAGCCATTAAGAAATCATAAACTCTACATTAATAGTTACTTCTGTCATGTTGGTTATCTTCTTAAGATTTGCACATCAAAATTTATAGAAATAAAGTCTCAACCAGTTCAATTCATTTTTATGTACATTAGTAGAACTTTCCCCTAATGTGAGTTTCAACTTTCAAATACTACAGGATTCACAAATGGAGCTTTAAAGGCATGTTGTGGAGGTAAAGGACCGTATAACTACAACTTGCAAGTAGCGTGTGGGGATCTATCATCAACAACTTGCGATGACCCAGACACGTATGTTAACTGGGATGGATTGCACTTAACAGAAGCTGCGTACCGGGTGATCTACAAGAGTTTATTTCAAGGAACATATACTACACCACAATATAACTCTTTATGCCCTACATCAACTTTGCAATCAAGAGAGGCATCATCAAGTTTGGCTCAAAGTTCCTAGTATAAGTAAATGAAGCTTGCCATGAAAATATTTTCGTTAATTAGTTTTAATTAAATAGCAATGTGATTTGTGTAGTTTTATGTGTGTAAGCATAGATCATAATCTATACTTTTTTTAACTCATAATTTTCATTATGATTAGACTAAAATACATCGTTGGTCCCTGAACTTTTCACAAAACATCGCATGGCACCTTAACTTTTTAAAAACGTCGCCTGGCGTCCAAACCTTGTGTTTTTTAGGCCGATTGCGTCCCTTGACCAGTTTCGGCTTGGTCAACGCAAGGTTTTGGTCATAATATGAGGGCATAATAGCCCAATCACATTATAACCATTAGTTAACTCAAGCTAAACCACACATACAACTTGAGGGACCATCGGTGTAGTCATACATTAACTATGTAACTTTACCGTATATTCTCTGATACGCATATTAATGTTTTCGCGGGAATCAATAAACCCACACCCAACCATTAACAGTTGAGTAAAACCCGATCTCTACCACACACATTGTCACATACAACCTCAACCCAACACAACCCTCAACAAAGTACCCATATTCTATCTTATCGAATCCCATCTAATCACACACCCACAAACAATCGAAACTTGCAACCCTTGGAAAATCAAACAACACACATACGAGGTAACAATATTTACTGATTTATGTTTAATTCAAATGGTATTTATGATGATGTTTCGTTAATGCAGAAGGTATGTATGGAAATCAATTTATTTGCGCTTTGGACGATCCTGATGAGGTTTTGGATGAGTTTGTAAGTTAATACCATATAAGAATTAACTATTATATCTCTTAGAAAGTAGTTGTAAGAAATTGACAATGCTTTAAACTTAATATTGATATACAGGAACTGCATCATGATTACGTGTTAGGGGGATCCTTTCATGGGAATCGTTTTATTTACTTAGTTAACTATGCGGGGACTAGATGGAGAGTTAGTGTAAGAAGAGTATCAGAATTAGCGTGTGTTGTTGAGGGAGCAAGGTGGAATGATTTTGCGATGCACAACGTCACATGTTCGGATGTTGCTTACTTACATTTTATAGAAGAGGGTGAGGATGTGTTTTATGTAGCTACCTACAATGAGTATGGGGAGGAGTTTCATAATTATAAACCAGTCCATGATCAGTTTTGGAGAGTAATGGTTAATGTTACAGACACATCTCATCTTATCCAGCCAATGCCAGAAGATTTTCTAGCATATCTGGATGGTCCAACAGCTACAGACTCGGTCATGGTTACTAGTAACACCACTGATTACCATGTAGAGCTGGAGGTGATAGTAGATTGGTATGATCGATATGTCCACACGGCCCTGCGGGGATGTGGTTGGGAGAAACTGGCCCAAGACTTGAATATGTCACCTGGTCAAAAAATGGTGTTTACTCAGGTTGTCCCGGGAGAGGAGTATAATGTCATGTTGTTTGACCATGATGGAGGGGCCATCACAACAGTGGAGACATACAGCACCAACATATCCATGAATGCCCTTTGTCACCAACCATTTGACTATGATATGTTCAACTTTTTTAACTTTAACTACACCAAGTATCTCACAGCAGTGTAAATTATTTGATTATATGTAATATTAAATTCAGATTTTGAAGCCCCTCGGATGAATTGGATGTGTAATTGGGAACACCACACAGTCTATGACCAAGAAGAAAGGGCATTCTACAGGAAGATGACTGCATCCTTCTAGAGAGATGGCCGACTTGTAAGTCTAGTCACAGAGTTGCTAATAAGATATAAGAATGTAATTTGTATCATATATTGTGTGTCTGATATAAAGATTGATGGATCATAATGTGTATTAGAAGCATCCCATGCCAAAATAATGATAACTTTTGTACATTTTTTTAACAGTTCATACCATCAAGAATTGTTAAGAAGTACAACTTGTATGGGTTCTCTAGAGCGGTTGTGAAGCATAAAACCATAGAGAAAGAGTTCGAAGTTCGTGAGAGGACACTTCAAGTTGGTCAAGGGAAGGTCAGGAGGAAAGTGGCTATTGTTTCATCATCTAATTTCAGGCAGTTGAGGGCAGAAGCACATTTTGGTCAAGGTTCAATGGTCCGCTTCTTTCTAGGGGAAGAAACTAACAGGGCACAAAGAGTTTTACATTTTGATGTGTGCTGATGGAACTTTAAAGTTGGAGGAATGATATTATGTAAACATATTTTCTAGTTCGTATGTATGATGGATTTGTGGGTACAAATCAACTTGAACAATGCTTTGACAATCGTTTTGTAAGTATATGTGTAGGATAAACCATATGGGTTTGTCCATACACAATTTTGCAACGGATATATGTATGCTTAACTTTAGGTTTTATAACGGATAATTAGTAACACTTGGTGTTGTATGCGTTGACTTTATTAGTCAAAAGGGGTTATTTGACGTATGGGTTTTTAATTATGACTTTCTATAGTCAAAAGACCGAATATAAAATGTCATTTACCAATTCACTCATTAATGGAAATGTTGCTTTCCATAGTTGTTTGTATATGGTAATTTCAACCTGCACTTTCTAATAGCAAGTTGAAGTGCTATATGTGACTTTGACTTTCAAAAGTCAAATTGTCATATCCACAACACACCCACAATATTTCAAGCAACACCATTTAGGGTAATTTACAAGCTAAACATTAAAGAAACCATAGAATGAAACAGGAACAACAAAATACGTCGTTAATTGTCATAGGGTACAACCTAAACACTAAACAAACCGAAGATTAAACATAAAAAAACTAGAAGAATTTCACTACGGCTGTGGGGGAAGCTCGGTGGAGTTTCAACAGCTCCCTAGCCAACTCCCAATTCATCACCACATTTTTAGCGTGATCATCATACAGAGTGCAAGGCTTGATATAAAGATTCTTAAGCAAGGGGGAACAAGCAAGTACACACTTTATTATTGTTAATTCATTAACTGATATAGGAAAAGATCNAAAACTAGAAGAATTTCACTACGGCTGTGGGGGAAGCTCGGTGGAGTTTCAACAGCTCCCTAGCCAACTCCCAATTCATCACCACATTTTTAGCGTGATCATCATACAGAGTGCAAGGCTTGATATAAAGATTCTTAAGCAAGGGGGAACAAGCAAGTACACACTTTATTATTGTTAATTCATTAACTGATATTGGAAAAGATCGAAACACCACAACCTCGAGCTGGCCCGACCCCATTCCGGTGCTTCCTAAATGTAATGAATAATTTTCCAAAGGTAGATCACTTTCGAATGAAGCCTTCAAATTGAGATAGTATTCAGATGCACAACCATGGCAATGTAGGTTGATGTGAAGCTTAATTACATATTGCATTCCACTTACTCTGGTTTCTAGCATTTGCAATCTTGGAGCTCCACGAATCATTTGAATGATAAATGCTACCATTTCATTATTCCCAAAATCAACTCCAGATAGATTTAAATTCTTGAGGGATACAAATGCCACAGGTACATTCATCCATGAGCTACCTTCTTCCAATAACTACAACAGGTGGAATTTTCAGAATTTTTAAAGATTGCATTTCATAACTAGTAGCCATTACTTTAAAAATCTATAATTTGAAGTGTCAAACTCAAATTGGTATTACCTTGCACCCCTGAAAATCCAATGTAAGGGACTCAAGTTTGGGAAGACTACTCAGCTGAGATATATTGTAAGTTGTCATTGTGGTGACCTGGTTCAAAAGACCGAATGACAAATACAACTTCTTCAGATTCCCAAGTTGTGCAATATCCAATAGTCTCATCTCTTTTGTATCAGTACAATTGATTTTAAGAGACTCAACTGAGGGACAACCAGCAATAACGTCCCAAATTGTACCCGTCAGAAATTTGACGGATAACAATTCTAAGGTCAATAGATTTGGGAAACCTTCAAAGGATACCAAACTAGGTAACGTACACCAATGAAGTTCCAGATGTTTCAACTCCAAACGAGTGTACATTTGGGTTGGCAATGTAACTGATTCACAATACCAGTTATGTATAAGGAGCTCCTCAATTCCTCGCTGACCCAACAACAACAGCCAAGCGTGAATCTCTTCATAATTGAAGTCATCTTTTGCAAACAAGGGTTTAGGCTCTACAGAGAAGACAAACCTTCTTATGCGACCTTTGAGCTGAAAAAGCAATCTAGTAACATGCATCCCTTCAAACTTACACCTCAAAAAATAAAAGAAATCCTCATCAAGTATAACATCGGTGAGCAACGTCCACTTAAAACCTCCAGTTTTTCACTAAAATGGATGTCGTCACCGCCTCTGTTAGTGGCAAACGGTTCAAAATATTGCTGATAACGTTCTCCGACATGTTGCTAATATAATCCGCCATGTCGTTCATAACATTCCATCCAAAAGACATGGTGAGTTATGGAAAATGAAGTTTTGGATTTCATCTTGGATTTTCAGTCAATGAGGTTTTTTCTGTTTGGATTTGGTTTTCCAATAGGTCTATGTACTTATGGTGGGTATAGGGGTTTTGTTGGGTGTGGGTTTATTGATTCCCGCAAAAACATTACTATGCGTATCAGAGAAGATGCGGTAAAGTTACATAGTTAATGTGTGACTACACCGATGGTCCCTCAAGTTGTATGTGTGGTTTAGCTTGGGTTAACTAATGGTTATAATGTGATTGGACTATCATGCCCTTCATATTATGACCAAAACCTTGCGTTGACCAAGCCGAAACTGGTCAAGGGACGCAATCGGCCTAAAAAACACATGGTTTGGACGCCAGGCGACGTTTTTAAAAAGTTAAGGTGTCATGCGATGTTTTGTGAAAAGTTCAGGGACCAACGATGTATTTAGTCTTATGATTATAATGTGTAGATGACTTTTTGTTAACGTTTTAATGTAGCACTACCATGCGTGCTTGGCTTGCAATTTGACGAATGCTGTAAATAATTGATTGCCAAGCTGACTTTGAGATCTCTCAATATTTGACTATGGCATCTGATAACGCTCAAATTGTGCATGTTTTTAGTGGCGTTATTCGTATGTTTTTTGGTTGTTTTTGTCACTTAATCGTATAAAAGTGTGTATTACAGGAAAATGAAGAAAAAGACGTAAAAACGATCAATAAACGAAGATTTATGCATGTACGAAGAATTCCCGACAAATGAAAGTCTCTTGGAGTATATTCGAGAAGATAAAAGTCATGAAGTTGTCACTCCAAAGACTCAAGAATAAAGTACGATAAGGAAAACGAGAAAAGAAATGAAGAAAAGAAGCTAAAACGAAGAATTATTGGAAGACTCGTTGTTCCCGACACACCTTCACCATTTTGGCCATAAGTTGAGCATACGAACTCCGATTTAGTTGATTCAAGCGGCCACGGAAAGTTAAGAGAAATATCTACAACTTT
>LBNU01035305.1:32400-48694 GCA_014162995.1 Artemisia annua
TGTTGGTATTTTAGTGTAAAATAGATTGAGTTTAATATACATATAAGGGTCGACACTTATATGTATATTAACTGGACTAACGGGGGTTCCAAGGGGGCGGTAGCCCCCTTGGTGGGGGTTCGGGGGCAACGCCCCTGAGAGAAGCAGGGTCCAAGGGGCGGCAGCCCCTGGCAGGGTCCAAGGGGCAGCGCCCCTGGCTGGGGTCGAGCTATGTTAAAAATTCATTAGAATTTGTTTTTCCACCAAATAAAACGTTTAATTTGAAACTCGTTATATAACTGTTTTGACAGTTATCTTGCTTCTCTTATAACCGTTTTTGACGGTTTGAAACCTATAAACTAGGAGAGAGCGTCTTTCTTAAAAGATACAGAAAAACATAGGTCATTAGAATTTGTTTTTCCACCAAATAAAACGTTTAATTTGAAACTCGTTATATAACTGTTTTGACAGTTATCTTGCTTCTCTTATAACCGTTTTTGACGGTTTGAAACCTATAAACTAGGAGAGAGCGTCTTTCTTAAAAGATACAGAAAAACATAGGGCTGATCATAACTTTGATCACGCTAATCTCTGCAAACACAACACTATACACAAACTTGAATCAATTAGAATTTATCCGGTCGTTAATTGGTATCCACTCCAATTTAATCGATCTGAAAGCGTTCATACTCGAGACTTCTAATTGCTATCAGGATACCCTATTACCCCATATAAACAACAGTTAATTGGTTGAGTTGATCTGGAACGTAAAGACATACAGCTCGTCTACAACTTGACAACAACCAATATGTCTTAGAATGCGACAAGATCCTGATATGAAACCGGGTTGTTGGTATCAGGTCTAGTTGGGACGAGTTAAGTTGGGTCCGGATTCTGACATACTTTATTTTCAGTTTTTATCAACCCGTGGATGCATATACACATAATCTGATGCACTTTTATGTTTTGAAATTTTGATACAGTGATATACACATAAACTCTAGCCAGATTTCCGGGGATGTCATGGGACACACACGGTTTCATCTTCGAATTGAAGTAGGCAATTTTGTACAAAAAGTTTAAATATTTTTAGGTGCGTGGTTATTTAGGGTATGGACATATAGTAAAACATTAAACAAATAATATAGTAGCTGAAAATGTTAACATAGAGGTCTCAAGTTCAAATTATACCTAACGCAAGTTTTTAATAAGTTGGCTTGATCATTGATATTTAAGGTTGTTGATGTATATATATTGTGTTAGCAGACGATTTATGGGCTAAACCCAATAGTTCTGTATCTTGGCTTGTATTTGTATTAGTGGCCCATTAGCATGTTATATATACACTTTATTGTACTCATTATCAATAAATGAAACATACGGTTTACATGGTATCAGCCTAAAACCGATCCTCTCAAAACCCTAAAAACCCTACTGCCATAAAACAGCCTCTCCCTCACCACCATTATAATGACAAACGGTAATCCACCACCACCTCCTACACTCACGTTAATTGAGAAACTCTATGCTGTCAACAACCTTAATAGTGTTGTCCCAATCAAACTCAACATCGACGAATGTAATTACTCATCATGGTGCTACTTCTTCCAAATTCATTGTAACAACTTTGGTGTTCTAAAGCACATCGAAAAAGTTACCGCAAGCTCCTCTACATCCACCCCGCCTACCGAGGAATGGCTCACAGCCGACTCCATTGTAAAATCATGGATCCTCCTCACGCTTTCTCCGACTCTTCAAGGCCGTTTGATCAAGGCAAACCCCCTACTGCTAGGGCTGAATGAGAACACGTTGAAAAGCTCTTTCAAGACAACAAACGTACGCGTACAATTGCTTTAAAAGGTGAGTTACGTGTTATACAAATGGGTGAACTAAGTGCAGATGCGTATTTTAGAAAAATAGAATCCATTGTCACTCTCCTTAATGATCTTGGCTCATCTATGTCCGATGATGATGTTGTGAGCTATGCCATAAATGGACTAAGTGAAAAATTCGCAAACCTTGCTACCATCATTGCTCATAAAGACCCGTTTCCGACCCTTGAGGAGATGCGGTCCATGGTCACCACCGAGGAGATGCGCCTTAATTCCAAACCTCAACCTATATCCACCAACACAACCTCTTCGGCATCACATGTACTTCTGGCCGAGGCTAACAAATCTCGGGGTCAGGACACTCGCAACTCAGGTACTAACCGTATGAATTCAAAGACCGAGGTTTGTCGTAATTTTAGTCGAGGTTACTGTCGCTGGGGTAGTGAATGTCGTTTCATACATGATCCAAGTCGTGTACTCAATGTTGGGTCTGGACGTGGAAACAATGGCCAACACAGAAACACAAATAATAATGCTTCACGTAACACTTTTTCTAATGCTCAGGTACAAGTTGGGTTGGATAATAATCAATTACTAGCCATTGTCCAAGCCCAACAATCATTACTTTCTCAATATGGTTTGTCACCTATTTTGGGTCAGGCCCAATCCAACACACTGATGGGCTCACGACCTTCTATTCCTCCTGGTTTCCAACAAGCAGCTCAACCATCAGGATTTACTCCTCAGCAGCAAGCTCTATATGCTCGTACGGTTCAAGGGTCGACTCCACAGCCTTCTTTACCTGGTCAGGAAACGGCTTTACCACAAGCCTTCAATGCCATGACACTTCAAGATCCGGCTAATGCAAATTGGAACATGGACACCGGTGCGTCCTCTCATCTTAATTCCTATGCTAATAATCTTAGTACTATTTTTAATTCTTGTGTTTATCCATCTGTTCTTGTTGGTGACGGGAAATCTATTCCCGTCACTAACACGGGCCATAGCACTTTGACCACTCCATACCGAACCCTTCATTTAAATAATGTTCTCATTACACCTAATATTGTAAAGAATTTAATCTCGGTACGTCAGTTTGTCCGTGATAATAAATGTACAATTGAGTTTGATGAGTTTGGTTTTTCTGTGAAGGATTTCTGGACCCGTCAAATTCTACTCCGATGTGACAGCACCGGTGATTTGTACCCGGTCACGAACCCGTCCATCCCCCAAGCTTTTGTCGTCAGTCAGCATACGTGGCACCAACGTCTTGGTCATCCTGGAAGTGACGTGTTACGTTCTTTAGTTTCTAATAATTTTATTTCTTGTAATAAGACTAAGTCTCCCGTGCTTTGTCATGCTTGTCAGCTTGGCAAGCACGTGCGACTTCCTTTTTCGGTTTCTGAAACAGTTGTTGCTTCTCCTTTTGATATTGGTCATTCGGATTTGTGAACCTCTCCACTTCCGAGCGTTACGGGTATTAAATACTATGTTTTGTTTCTTGATCATTTTTCGCATTATTTATGGGTGTATCCTTTACGAAATAAGTCAGATGCCTTGTCTAAGTTTGTTCATTTCCGTGCTTTTGATAAAAACCAATTTAATTTTGACATTAAATCCTTGCAATGTGACCATGGGGGAGAGTTTGACAACAATGCGCTACACCAATTATTTGCATCTAATGGTATTACCATTCGTTTCTCTTGTCCAAAAACATCACAACAAAATGGCAAATCTGAACGCATGATACGTACCATTAACAACCTCATACGAACCCTTTTATTTCAAGCGCACTTGCCGCCCATTTTTCGGGTTGAAGCACTTCACATGGCCGCCTATCTTTTAAATATTTTGCCCTCCACCGCAATCCACAATGAGATCCCTCACACTCGCCTATCGTTGGGAATTACAGATTTGATAATTACAAAACCCTACGAGAAGAATGAAGAAAGAAGAAACAATGAGGACCGAAGATGAAATATTTAGTTAGCTTTCTTAGTAAGCTAGGTTTTTATGTAAACCCTAGCCTCTCTATTATATAAAGGGAGGTAGGGCATCGGTCATGATCATCCTTTTCATTCATAGTCTCTTCAATGAGAGTCTACCAAACGCATAGAGCGTGTAGTAGTTCGTAGTAGTATTATTAGCTTCTTTTATATTCATGATGCGTGGTTTTGTGACCTTACAACAGGTTTTACCTCTCAAGGGATCTCAAGAGGCTTACAACCCCACCAGGCTGTGTACCTGACCGATGTAGTATAGGATAGTGGTAAGTACGGGGATTGATCATACACTAGCACCTCACAAATAGTGTTTGGATTCTCTCATCTCTCAAATGTCATAGAATAATACTCCCTCCGTCCCATATTAAGCGTCCACAATGGAATCTTTGGATGTCCCAAATTAAGTGTCCACTTGTACCTTTCAACCAATAAGATGAGACTTTAGTGGGTAAAAAAGATATTTGATTGGTGGAGAGTTTAATTAGTGGAATCTTCTAAAACTTTGTGCATTATGAAAGTGGACACTTAATATGGGACGGATGGAGTATCTCATAAATGAAAACGGAAAATAACACTCACTACCTGTCATAGCAAATAGATTACCATAGGCTTGGGAGAGGATCAATTACTCCTCCACTAGGCGTAAGCACCTAAAATAAACTATCAAAGATGGCTTTCCAAAGGGTTGTAACATAAGGTGTAGGGATATGATAAACACGGTTTGGTTGGAATAAAGGGTATTTTAATGGTGGCAAGTTAATTATCATGATCAAATACATGCACTCTACATCGTTGCTTAAGCCAAGACTCGACTCAATCTTAAACTAAAAATGAAATAACACAAACTAAAAAGAAACATAAAAGGAAACGGGATGGTAGTCCGTATGTTTTTCTACTTTCTTTTTCACATTTTTTTTTGTATTTTTCTTGATTTTTCGATTTTTTTTTTCATACACTCTTGCCCTACCATCCAAAATAATACTCACAGGGGAGTTGTATTCCCCCTACACTTGAATTTTTACATAACTTTACAATTACTATTCTAATGACTCGAATTAAGATGATTGAAAAACTTGGAGTACTTTTAAAATGTTTTGCACATATGGGGGTAATAATGTTGTTCTTCCCTATTACTCCATTACACTAGTACTTTACCCATGAGTCCCAATCGTCCCAAAACAATATGTACAAGGTAATGACTTAACTTAGCAACCATGTAATTGACTAGATAATTAACTAAGGGTTTAACAAATGTTTTCGCAATAATGCACCAAAGGTGGGTGCATACAAGGTAGGCTAAGGCGATTTGGGTGTACATTTAGTGGGGTGTAAACAAATTCTCACTTTGAGTAAGATGCTCAAAGATCGAAACGAAAGGACAGGCTCGGAGGGGTGTACTAGGGGTATCGTGTATCAAAAATGGATACAACGCAAAGGGTGTGGGAGAATTACTTGACCAATGAAGTCAATGTAATTATAAGAAAAATACGAGTGTAAAACAATGGGTTAATCCTAATGCCTATTATCATGTAGTAAATCTTAACTCAGGGCCGGTCCTGACTATTTTGCTACCCTGGGCGAGCCGGCTAAAAAATGCCCCGTATAAGTAAATAATACATTATGATTTATAGGTTTGAAACCTAGTTCAGCTAAACGGCATATTCTCAAACCTTTTTTATTTAATAAGCATATACCAGATTGTAAAACCTAGTCCAACTTTGGAGAAGGGTTGAAGAACAAAATATGAACAAATTATGATATTTGTAATTATTGTAAATTTCGATTGATAAAAAGTCATTTTTTATTTATATTTTTATATTAAAAGCTAAAAAAAATAAACAACTAAAGCACGTATTATTTAAAGGGTAAATTTATAAAACGTTTCATATTTACTATGTATATATAAAAACTAGACTTGTTTTAGACAGAAACAAAAACTAAAGTTGACACTATCGTGTAACTCACAAACCAATTAACCCAGAGTAAAAACACCTTTGTTAAGAAGAAAAGAAATTCAAAACGAAATATCATAATAATTTTTTTTTTAATCCATTTTAATTCTCCTCTCAATCACGTGCCCATTTAATATATATATTTTCTTAGTTTTATTATCTCTCTCTCCCATCAAACTTCATCTTCTTTCCTTTAACTCCATGTCTCCCTGTTGCATTTTTAGATCTATTTACTTCTTTAAAAAAATTCAGTCTAACATAACATAACAAGAATCTAAAATTTGATGCCCCAAACTTTTTGATGCCCTGGGCCGTCGCCCACCTCGCCCAGTACCAGGGCCGGCACTGTCTTAACTACACGAATGTAGTCTCACTTGTGGATTTGAGATGGTCCTAACGCAAGTTCTAGAATCTAAATACTACCGGTACTCACATCATAGCACCAAAGATGGATGCTTTTCCTACCAATTTTAGGGGCGAACCTCACATATTTGGGGTGGAAAATTTTTTTAGTGGTACGGTTTTGTGACCACCTTTTACACTGTTAGTGACGAAACCATTTTTGTCACTAAAGGCCAATTTTCTTGTAGTGTTAGATCCATGTGGCCGGCCACTAATAGACTAAGAAATTAGTTACCCTATGGCATAATCTAATTGACCACCATACAGTACATAATCTATACATATGGACATGCTTATAAGTTGAATCCGGTTATGTAACATATTACATTAAGTTAAAAAAAAATACCATTTAGCTCCTGTAGAGACGTTAAAAGCCATAGGTTGAGGTTCATGACAAGGTCCTTCGATCGGCAGCAACTTTATGAAGTCCATACAATTCAATCTGAACGTGCATCACATTCTAAACTCTGTAACTTATCTTCATTTTTAGTTTTTACCATAATTATCAACAGCCATTCCAAACTCCCCATGCAAATCACTCTTTTCAACCTCTTGCCAATCATCATCATCTTCATCTGAGACCAATCGTATATCCTCCTTCACATCTTCATCATCACACATCAACTTCACACAGTCACCTAGATTTTTTACATCAACAAGGGTCATAGATTCATCCAAGATTTCCGCTTTAAAAACGATTGCTTTCTTTTCTGGTGGCTCATCGACAACCTCGTTGATAAAAAATTCCTCGTGCTCTAGAGCAAATCGAACTTTCTTCGAACTTTTTGATTTTCTAACGATCTTGATCTTTTTATGACTAGTAGACGCAGTGATCTTGGTTATTAACATACAGAATATAAATGATGCAATCATTGTAACGAAAAACTGCACTAGCATCTCCATTGATTAATAGTAGTTGTAAATTATTGGGTTTGTATCATGGGGCTTGTGGTCTAGTGGTAAAGGCTTAAGTAGTTAAGCAAGCCCAAGTGAGAGTAGTACCGGTTTGGGTGACCGACCGGGAAGTCCTCACTTGGGAACCACAAGCTCTAATGATATCAGGCGAATCGGGAATATGAGTGGGGTTATTCCCTAAGGAGAGGCTCGCTGTTGGTATCTCTGCCCGAGGATGTGACACTAACTCGAGCCAACAACTAACAACTAACATCTAACAACTAACCCGCCGTTAAAAAAAAAAAAAAAAAAAATTATTGGGTTTGTATTAAGGATCAAATATTTGGTTGTTTGTGAATGATAAAAGTAACGAATATTTGGTTCTTACTTTATGTTCATTTATATAGGTGGTAACCTTTTTTATATATGTTAACTTTTGGCATTTTGTTATGGGGGCCAAAAAGGCCAGTGCATGCATATGTCACGGGGATATGAGGATGCGTGTTCCCGTCTAGATTCATTTAAAATGTTCTTACATAACTTAATCAGATCTGGGTTGACGGGTTAGGTAAGCTCAGCGCAAATACGATAAGCAAATCATTGTGGCCCCAATACAGTCGGTGTTTAAAATGAAATAGTGACTACGATCAATAAGTTGTGGGTTTAAGTTTCGTCAAAAACGAAAATGAAATTGTTGTATTTTTTTATTTTCATTATAATTCTTTTTAACAGAGAAATTGTTGTAATTGAGTAAGATTGTATTAGTTGTATATTTAAATTTGTCTTTATAAAAGAAAAAAAAAATCACACATGTCAATCGGGTTGATCTAACCCCAAATAAGACTTAAAGGCAGGGCCGGACCCACAACACTAAGTCATCTGATGCGCAATTTTTTAACGAGAATACGAAAATAAAAATAAATTAAAATGTACGATTTCACTAAAACTAATAAAGAAATTAAAAACATACCTCCTAATTAGGTCCCCTACGATCTTTTATACCAAAAAATGGCTTACTCACAACCTCATTAGTAACATTTGGAAGTTCTTTTTTCTCTACAACACAAATTAACGCACCATTAAAATATTCTTCACCCATCCTATTACGCAAATTTATCTTCACAAGTTTCATTTTAGAAAATCGTCTTTCTGTAGCGGTTGCAACGGGAAAAATCAAAGCCAACTTCAACAAGCGATAGACTAAATGATGAGAGGTGTGGTTATTCTTTTCTACCATCAACTAGGGGTGGCAATTCTCGACACGACACGATAAACGACACGAACCCGACACGAAGTTAAACAGGTTTAGGTTGAGGATAAACAGGTTTGGGTCAAAAACAGGTCAACCCGTCTAACCCGTTTAATAAATGGGTCGTGTTTGGGTTGAGCAAGTGTTAAACAGGTCAACACGTGAACCCGTTTAAGTATATAAGCCTCTAAAAATAAAATATATAACTTGGTTTTAATGTTGGATATGGATTAAATGTATTTTGTTATGTTCTTAATATGAGTGAATTATGATTAAAACTAAGATTTATTGAAATTGACGCTTATAACTTATAACTCAGATATAATTGAAATTGTCGTATAGTTATTTGTATGTTATTTTTATCATATATTAGATCCTTATATCATAACAAACCACCAATCTTATTCACTGCTTGACATATTTGCTTAAACAGGTTAAACGGGTCACAAACGGGTTACACGTGTTATGCAGGTTTGGGTTAGGGTTGAGCTTCTTGACACGATTAATAAATGGGTCGTGTTTGGGTTGAGGTTATTTCAACCCGCCAACCCGCGAACNAAATTGACGCTTATAACTTATAACTCAGATATAATTGAAATTGTCGTATAGTTATTTGTATGTTATTTTTATCATATATTAGATCCTTATATCATAACAAACCACCAATCTTATTCACTGCTTGACATATTTGCTTAAACAGGTTAAACGGGTCACAAACGGGTTACACGTGTTATGCAGGTTTGGGTTAGGGTTGAGCTTCTTGACACGATTAATAAATGGGTCGTGTTTGGGTTGAGGTTATTTCGACCCGCGAACCCGCGAACCCGAATAGATCAACACGAACACGACTCGATTGCCACCCCTACCATCAACTAGCAAGTTTGGAAATACTAGAAAACTCTGCAAAATCCTTATCGTTACTCAAAATCTGATAGTAAACACCAAGATTAGTAGGAAGACTTAACCTCTCCATATAAATAAAATCATGTGGATACAACTCACTAAGTTTAACCAACTTCGATAAGTTAAAATCGGAAAATGAATTTTGCGGACTCAACGCCGCATTATTTTCTAGTAGTTTGGTGCTTAACTTACTAAAACAATCACCAAACTCTTGAATTTGCATCCAAAACTATATTGAAAGTATTAACCTCAAAATGATGTTGATTCGTAATTTTATTCCTTCGGATTTTTGAATAATCTTATTTGAATACCATGTAATTAGCAAAACGAAGTTAAATACTTCAAGAGTGAAGGAAAGCCCGAGGCCCTTGTGTGCTTCAATGCACTTATGGTTCCTTTCACCAATGAAACTGCTCCAAAATAGTTTGATCTTTCTTTTGAAAATGTCTTGAAAATACATTAGTGATCCCCAAGATATGCAACAATAAATACAAGTAAAACACAAAATCTAGTCTTCTGAAATATGCTATAAGGCCAAATGTTACTTCTCGATTAACCATAGTATTACCATCTTCTGTAACATAGTTAAGGACCTTAAGAACTTCTGGAAACAACTTTATCAAACTCGTTATTGTTCTCTGATGAGAACCTTATCATGTATTTCTAGCTCGTACAAAGATACATTGTCTTATATATCCACATATTTCACGACACCCTACGTGTGGAGGCATAAATATGCGTAGGCTCATTTATCTTTATATGAATTGGTGCATGCATGTTTTTCTTATTTTTTATATGTTTGTACAACTTTATATATATATGCCCATATACTTGTATGCTTGTACACTTTTGTACTATTATGTTTTTGTGTTCTAAATGTTATATTTGCTTGTGCTCTATTTTCTTATATGTTGCCCATGTTGTATTTAGGACCCTAGGAGTATCACTGTCTACATCTTAGCTCCCCCATATCCCGTTTGACAGGATTGAATATTGTTATTCTTTTTATTGTTGTTATTGTTGTTTTCGTCATTGTCGTTGTGAAATACATGGCGTTAATAATTATTAAGAGCATGATATCTTTAAAAACATAAAGTTTATTATTTAAATGATTTTTTTATATTTTTGTTTTCTTGTGACTAGTGATTAAGGCACCAGTCAGCATATGCATTTTTATGTCATTTTTATAATAATAGTTGCAACTAAGTTACTAACTTTTTTAAGAAACAAACAAATTATTATTTATAGCTATCGTTGCGTGGAGAGTAATAGCTACTAAACCCATACCCACTTAGCCAAAGGAAATTATGTCGATACACCTGACCCTATTAAGCTTGAGGTTTGTTGGGTTAACACGTATAACCTATTTAAGCTTTTGAGACCCCTGTAAACCCGAACTTATGGTTATATCATATTCGGGTCGAGTGAGCTTTTTTAACACCCTGGCTTTGAATAAGCATGACGTTTGTCCATTAATTTTGCACTCCTATTTTACCTTATTGTTCTAGATTATTAGCCAGTAATAGTTAAATCTTTGAATTCTAACATAGATCAATAAAAAATAAATAAATAAATAAATAAATAAAATATAAATAAATAAATAAATAAATAAATAAAAATAAAAATCTGTAAAATGTTAGATTTCGCCATTTTGTTATTGTATCTTCCGCAATGTTTTTTCAATCAGCAAACTGCAAGACACAGTCTTGGAACAGAATACTTTCCTTGCATTTTCCAGTAACAAAGACTATTACAAAATTTAAAATCTATACAAGTTACCACTCCCTAAACATAAATGTTCAATCCAATAATAAAACAATACCACAAATTGTTGGAGCATATTTATTCATATGACCATCAAGGAACATTCTCCTAAGAAGGGTAAATATATAGCCACATCAGGATCTATATTCCCAACTAATACTTTTGAAACATTTTGTTAATCTGTACCAAATAAGGAATCAATTTATATCCATATACATATGTGCGGGTGAGTACAAAATCAGACCCATATGACCTCTACTAGCCTAATATGTTAGTAGCCATATGACAGAATCTAACTGAACTTGGTTCATCACATAAGATGGATACATGGACAACCGTATAAGTTGATCCTGGTATAGAGCACAATATAATGTAGTTCAGGTAGAGACATTTGAAGCCATAGGTTGAACTTCACGACAAGGTCCTTCAGTAGCAACCTTATGAAGCCCATAAAATTCCATCTCACCATCACTCTTTTCAACCCCTCGCCAATCATCATCATCTTCGTCTGAGATCAATCCTATATCCTCCTTAACATCTTCGTCATCACACGTCAACTTCACACAGTTTCCTAGATTTTTTTCATCAACAAGGGTCATAGATTCATCCAAGATTTCCGCTTTAAAAACGACTGCTTTCTTTTCTAGTGGCTCGTCGACAACCTCGTTGATAAAAAATTCCTCATGCTCTAGAGCAAATCGAACTTTCTTTGAACTTTTTGATTTTCTAACAACCTTGATCTTTTTATGACTAATAGACGCAGTGATCTTCGTTATTAACATACAGAATATGAATGATGCAATCATCGTCACGAAAAACTGCACTAGCATCTCCATTGATTAAAAGTAAATAATAGCAAGATTAAATTATTGGGTTCAGGATGAAGATCAAAGATTTATGTTTTTTATATATGATTTGTGAGAGAGCAACGAATATTTGGTTCTTGCTTTTCCTTTATTTATAATTTTATATAGGTAGTAAGTAGTAACCTTATGACTTTTTATATATTATTTTCTTGACATTTTGTTATGGGGGGCAAAAAGAAGCTTGCTTTTCCTTTATTTATATAGGTAGTAACCTTATGACATTTTATATATTATTTTCTTGATATTTTGTTATGGGCGCCAAAAAGAAGCGTACCTATATATCTCACGGGGACATGAGATGCGATTTCCTATCTTTGGATTTACTTCAAATGGTCTTATTTTTATTTTGTTTCGAGAAGATGCGTTGTACCAACATAATCTGAACGAGATGGGCCCCGGCCTGCCGCGTTGCGGCAGGGCGTCGTTTCATGTTGTTGGTATTTGCGTGATTATCAAATAAACAATCATCTAACGACTAACCACAGATAGGTGCACCCATAAAACTAATGTTAATGAGGAATCAGTATTAATAATAAGAAATGTATATTATAGTGTATAGTTGCTATAGTATCAATACTTGCATTATTTTTGATGAAAATGAAGCAGCACTCAGTTTGGCTATGATCTTCTCTTTCCTCTTGAATTGGTTTACCTCTGTCCACATGTATCAGTTTATCTCTTCTTTACGATGGCTATTGGATCGGTTTACTTCCGTCCCCAACTTTATCTCTGTTCCCATGTACAAGTGGCCTTGCAAACACAAGAATAACGCATAGTCAAAGATCAACAAACATAACCATTTTTATCATGTCTAGAAATGACAAACTGGACAGTAATGAGTAAAAAATATGTTTACTAAGCACTAACCTGTGGATTCTCCAATAAGCATTAACCTGCTTTGTCACGTTGATGCACAAATCAGACATATCTTCACTTTTGACTCTCCAGTTAGCATTAACCTACGTTGTCAAGATTCTGTATGATGTTAGTATAAATAGAAGCAATCATGATGGCACAATCGAAACTTAAGAGTATCTACAACAAATAGGCAGATTGCCCTTCAGCAAAAACGGGGCGGTTCAAGTTGGGTTGACCCAATGGCACTTACTTGTCCATTACTGTAATGTGCCTAAAGTGTTTTCCATCCCTATCAAGAAATACGTACCCCTGCAAAAACTTAATGTGGTCAAAGCATGTTTCTACTGTGTTTGAAGAAAATGTGCTTGTTCTTAGTTAACCAGGCTCAATAAGCTCAAAGACCTACATGCATGCAAAAATGACAGTATGAGCAAAACAAATAACCCACTACGCTTGGTACCCATGGCACAGCCCCACGAAATACATGGAAGCGGAAGACGGATGAATCGACATCCTGAAAAATGGCATATATTCCGCAAGGCAGGATATAGTAGTACTTCTCTTGAGGTGAGGTAGATGTAGCTTATAAAATTTTATTAAATTGTCAAATGTTCCCTTCGTTGTTTCCACGAAAGTTTCATAATAACCCTTACACTGATGACATATAAATTGCAGTATATACAGCATATGTGTACAAGAAAAGATAAGATCCTTTTAAATCGTCCACTGGTTTCGTATTCTATATGATAATTTAAATATTACTCTAATTATGGCAAACATCACGGTCAAACCAAGAATTTGAAACAAATCAGGGTATAGACACACATCAACAATACATGAATTAAAAGCACCTAACCTTGCAACCAAACACATATTCCGGTATGATCATACACTAACCTTATCAATGTCCTTGCAAACAGTGTGCCGGCCGCTGAACATAGCTGCAAGCATCGAGTGAGGCTCCCGCTGGGTCAACGTATCATCAGTTGTGCAGAATTTCTTTCCCCCTATCATAACAACAACGTCAAATTAAGAACTTAAGTAAGGGCCATCCCCACAACTACACAATCTGAAAACAGTCTAATCTGCTATCACATCAATTTAAGCCTAAATAATTGACGGTTTGTTAGAGATATCCATTACACATTTGAACTCCCACCACCTCATTTTGATGGCTTGGGCACAGAAGAAGCTACATGGTTTGTAATTGTAGCAACATTCGGATTCTTCACACTTTCCAGTTAATAAAGGAGATGAATTTCCAGTCACCTGTGTGATAAAAGCAAATATAAACGCTAAAGTGGTTTTATTCTTAATACAAACAAAAAGCACAAATCATATAATTTCATCTCTGTTTTAACAAATCATCAAAATCCCACAAATCATATCAATAATCAAACACAAAAAAAAGTCTAGAGAGTCCAACATTTAAAAGAAACACAAACCTATAACCGCGCACTGAGATTTGTCAAAATCCTTTCGTTAACCCATATGAATATAACGACAAACCTGCAAAATGAAAATACGAAAACACAATCCAATCACTGAAAAAATTTAATAGACTAAAAACAAAGGCTAATGAATTAGCTTCATTAATATATGAACTGAGGTTATTTTACAATGGTATCGTTATCCTTTCCGTACACTTATTGTAACCTGAGATCATACCAAATAAAAAACAAAAACACAAACGAACCGTAATCTTGAATTACAATAAAAATCAATACTTTAACCCAATTAGAAAAGCATACCACCTTTCCAAATGAACCTCAACTGTATACCAACAATGATTAGCAACAGGGCTTCTCCAAAGGCATTCCCAATCAAGCTGAGCGGAACACACATAAAACATCCATTAGGAACACACACAGAACAGGCATTATAAACACATGAACATCTAAATCTTGGACGAAAACTATTACCACAAAAAAGGAGAGTAAAGCATACCATCATTGTCATAATTAAAATCAAAGTTTAACAAAAAAACTCAAGCTTTAACACAATATTCCATTCTCATAAACTCAAAGTTCATCTTTCATATTCTTTTCATTTTTTTCAGGCTGATGTTTGCACTATAACTCATCACTACTACCAGGCACAACAATATCCCCTTTTCACGACCTATCTCATCTCCCACCATCAATTGCAACAGCAAACCCTAACCCTAAACTATCAGATACCCTAACTTGAACTTATTTTTCAGCATAATCCATCAAGTTAACTATCAAGATTCAACCCTTACACAAAACCAAATATGGGTTTTCTTTATAACCAAAAATTAAAACCAAAACAAAAAAAAATTACCTGATATAATCACAACCAACCGACTATAACATCCATATTTTGACAGCAAATATACGAATCACAGCTTCGGCAGGGAGAGAGGCGATTTGATTATTTGGGAGGATGAAGAAGCTTCCCGAATATGTATAAAGGCGGTGTAAAGATATTGGGCCAAAATGGCAGTGGATTGGGTGGTAGCAGGCAAAAAAAAAACGTGTAGCCCATGCATCGAAATGTGGCACCAAAACGACCGCGTTTTGATCTACATTTAATATATATAGTAATTCATCCGTGTATATATAAGCCCCTTGGCTAAAGCCATAAGGGACCCTAAGCTTATAGACCGGGCTCAAGTTAACTAATATATTTTATCATCTCATCATTTCGTAGTATTCATGTGATCTTTATTAACAATATAAGGTATGAATGATTGCGATTCTAAAGTACTATAACATTAGCTAATTCTATGTTCATGAACTAACTTAAATTTTGTATGTATTTAACTTGGTGCCCAAAAAAAATCCCAAAAAATACATTTGATTAAGAAGTTGAAAAATATAAACGCCTAACAATTATTGATCTAATTTATCTAAAAGTTATGGATATTTGACCTAGGGGATGTATACCCCCACTAGGGCATCAAATCTTGACTTCTATTCATGATCTCCCACTAAAATGTCAAACTCAAATGTTGTGTAAATGTGTTGTGTAAGTCGATGTATTCAGTTCTATCAAGTGTAAGTCGGTGCAAAGTTGAAATATGAGAGTGACAAAGAAAGAAGTGACTTAAAGCCCTTTTAAAGATAAGGTAAATCCCCACAAGCTACTAGCACTTGAGTCGTTTTCATTTTTTCTTCTCTTGTGTAACCCATGGGGGAAAAAGCACTCCCTTTTAGCTAAATAATCGGCTTTTCTTGAGTGAAAGCCAAGAACATGTGCCAATAATATGGGTATATAGTACTATGGCAAAATGGTCAACGACGGTTTGCCAATAAAATCTTTCCTTATAGTTGGTTAGGTTTATACCATTATAAAGTTTCACACTACTTAGGAAGGTTTATATATATATAGTGTGTCTTCTATACATGAAATGAAGTTGCTTCTTTTTAACGGTCATCTGGAACAGTGCCATCTCACATATTTGGTTGGCTCCGTGCTATTACCACAAAACCCTTAAACATGCACACAAACTACAGGTATCTCAGTAGTGCATGAACTAATTAAACTCAAGCCTCTTATTATATATATATATATATATATATATATATATATATATATATATATATATATATATATAATAAGAGGCTTG
>LBNU01035306.1:8094-22004 GCA_014162995.1 Artemisia annua
TTATGGAAGTTTGGACTACTATGACGATTTGAAGATTCAAGGAATTATTTACTTGAATAGCATTTAGTTTGTGTTATTTTTATAGTCGTTGTAGTTTATGTTCAATGTAAGTTTATGTTCAATGTAAGTTATAAGAATGGCGTGTCATTCTTATATGAGAGTCTGTAAGTGTCCTCAGGGACTGAGATGAGGGAAGTCACCCTCATCCTATGTACTTCAACGCTTTTTGGTGTAATGAATTTTGCCGGGGTGAATTAACCCTTTTACCCAAAAAAAACAAAACCCAAGAACAGGTTACTTGCAAAATAGAATATATCAAACCCCAAAACGGAATTTGTTAAGCAATAAAGTCCAAAATCACCACCACGATCCAAGATAACTAAACCCTAAGCGAGTTTAGTATATAATTAAGCACCAGAACCAGTTGCGCACAAAAGAAAAACGAAACCCTAATAAGGGGAATCGAATGGAATTAAAAGAATGTGCAGCAAAAGTGAAGAATCGACCTTATATATGCAAACTCGATCCAGAAACCGACTTAAGAGTGAAGAAGAATAAGGATCGATTAAATAAAACCCAACGGCGGTTTAACCCTAAATACACGATTTCAACAGATCTGACCCAAAACCTAAGATCCAAGCAACGATTTGAATTAAACCAATGATAAACGTAATGTTTAATCACTAGGAGAGTCAATTCGATCCAAGAATTAAAGGAATTAGGGAAGATTTGATGAAAAACGATTGTAATAATCGGGATCGATCATAGAAGAACCCTAAACTTTTCTCCCTAGAGTGGCGATTCTAAACCCTAAACTTTTCTCAATCGGATTCATCTAAATCGACCATAAATCTTATGATCCTTGTTCTGAATTCACTATTCTAGTGATTAAACTTTGTGTTTATCACTGGTGTATGCAAATCGTGTGTGTATCATTCGAATTTGGACGATTTTTTGTTCTTCTTTTAGGGTTTTTAATCGTTGTTCTTTAGTCGAATCCTTTAAACCTCAAAATATTAATCGACTATCCCTCTAATCGTTCTTTAAGCCTTGTGTTCATACATCAATCTTATTAATTCGTTAACAAGGTTTTAGGATTTTGTTGGGATTTTATTTAAGGGTTTCGGGATTCTATTATCGGTTTTATCCCTAATCGTTTGTTAGGGTATTATTTGGCCGACATTGATCTTTGGCCGACATTGCTTTATTGTAATATATATATATATCGAATTGGTGGTTGCTGTGATTAAGCTTTAACGCAATTTTCTGTTGGTATTCATTGGAACGAAACCCTAACTTTTTAGGGATTGTTTACTGTGTGGATCTACGTTGGTTCTGTTTGGTTGTGGGTTTAAGAGGGAGATGGAACAAGGATTTCTCAACAAGCCGACCAAGCCTTCTTTGAAATCTGTTGATAATTTTGGATCGGGGTTGAGTGATTTGGCTAAGAAAGTTAAGAGCAGCGATGGTAAACTCTTGGGTAAAGATGGGAAACCATTGATGCCTTACCGTTGTGTTAATGAAAAGGTGTCTTCCAGTCTAGGTAATGATATGGCTACGACTAGGGCAAATGATAAGAACGTAGGAGATGTGGCTAATAACCACGTTGCTGAAGTTGCTAGTGTCGTGGAAAACATCAAGGATAACAAGATGGATGATTGTGAGGTGGGCTGTTCGAAACCCACTTCTGATGTGAATGAAACTAGCCATGTTACTGCTGGTCCTAAAGTAAAAGAGGTAATAAATCAGCGTGATGTAGTTGATCTTTCATTGGCTGATGTGGTTATACCGCAGGAAGAAGTGGAAACGATTAGTGCAAGATTTGTAAATTCACTTTATGGCTATTTTGTTGGTCAAAGACCCGCGTTTCCTGTTGTCCAAAATTTTGTTCGTAATGTTTGGAAGAAATACGGGTTAAAGCATGTAATGATACATCAAGGATTCTTTATGTTTCAGTTCTCAAGTCGGGAGGGTATGGAGGATGTTCTTAATCAAGGTCCTTGGCGAATTAGGTCAATCCCATTAATGCTTCATATTTGGAACCCTAATTCTGAATTGATTAAGGAGGACATAAAGAAGGTCCCGGTGTGGGTTAAATTGTATAATGTGCCGGTGGTAGCATACTCGCTGGTTGGGCTAAAAATGATCACGGCTAAATTGGGACGAAGCATTATGTTTGATGAACACACGAGTAATATGTGTCTTAAGTCGTGGGGTATGAATTCGTATGCAAGAGTTTTAGTTGAGATTTCAGCGGAGAATGACTTTGTTGAATCACTTATGGTGGCAGTCCCTATTCCAAAGACAAAGGAGCATCGAATGGTTAAAATTGATATTGAGTTTGAGTATAAACCTCCCCGTTGTTCTGTGTGTAAACTATTTGATCATGTGGATAAGGAGTGTCATAAGAAGGTGAAGAAGGTTAACCGGAAAAAGAGTGTGGATGCTGGTCTTGGGTCGAATAAGCATAAAGTCAAGGCCGGTAACAAGGTTAAAGTCACGATTATGCCTAAACTTATTTATAGACCTGTTTCTAAGCCTAGTACTAATGACCAGGCTAGTACTTCCATACCGAAGGATAATTCTACTCCTATTAATAAGGAGGAGGATAGCATGGCGTGTGAAAAGCCTAATGATACTCATACGCTGAATTCTACTCTTAAGGTCACCAATGAGGGCACTAATGAGGTCAATAATGAGGTTTCTCAATCCCGTAACGAGTATGGTTATTTTAAAGATAACATTGACCTTGGTGAACTTAGGAGTAATATGGAGAAAATTTGGGAGGAGGATAAGGTGCTTGATCTTGCCGATAACCCTTCTAACGTGGTGGATGTTGGAGATGGTTCTGATTCGCATATTAACAAGGTGAATTCTAACAGCCCCAGTAATGTTACGTTGGAACAAGGTATGGTTAATTTGCTACCGGTTGTGACTCCTACTAATAGTGTAAGTTTGGTTGAACCGCTTGTGGGTGTACAGCCCTCTACTTCTGCTAATTTAAGGACCAACCCATTTTCTAAGGTTGGTGAGATTGTTGATTCGGATAGCGAGGATGAGGTTCTTGACCCTTTTGATGAGTCTGCGAATTTATTTAATATGCCTATGGGTTCTTTCTCATCGTCAGGTGGTGGAGGTGATCAGGAAGAGTACTATGATTATGATGACTACACGGATCAGCTATATGATCTTCCAGGACCATTGAGGGCATTTTATGATGATATCAAGCTTCAAGGTCGAGTTAGGAAGTAGTTGATCCTTTTTATAGTCTTGTTTATTTATGTGGTAGTGGTCTTTGTCTTATTAGTAAGATATGATAGTGTCTTGTTATGTATGCTTTTTCGCCTATGTAATGGGCTTAGATATGGGACTTCACCCATGTCCATTGTACTTAAACGTTTTGGTTGATTAATATATTTTACCAGGGTGCAGGATTACTCCCCTTTACCCAAAAAAAAAACCTAAATCGGTTTAATCCCAAAACCAACCCAAGAACTCAAGATTAAAATCACCCAAAGGATTAATCAATGATAAACACGAATGTAAATCACTAGATTAACAAGAGGGATCAGAAAACAAGAGATCTAGGATCGATTTTAAGAAAAAACGATTTAGGGAGTTGGGGGTTTTTTTGTCGCCAAGTAGAGAGAACTTTTAGGGATTCCTGATCTCGATACGGGGTGTTATTGTTTGCTGGATTATAGATGAATCGTTATGTGGTGATCGACCTGCATGTTGCTGCTATTGTATTGGGGTACTTGTTGCTGTTACAATTCTGATTCTCCCTATTCAATTCGACATGGATGTCTTTGCGTAAGTTAGGGTTTCATAACCCTAGGTTTGGTATTCTTTGATCGGTGCTGGTATGCAACTATGGTTTAATTGCTGGATGCTACTTTGATGTTGCATTGTTAGTAGTTATTTGCATTTGGTGCTGATCATGAGGATATATTAAGTTAAGTTTAAAGGTTTCTTATTCAAAAAACTCTTGGTGTTTATGTATGAATGGTGGTTGTTGCTGTTCATTATTGGAGGTTAAGTTTTAGTGGTTTCTTATTCAAAAAACTCTTGTGATCGTGATTGGAAGTTAGGGCTCAACCCTATTGTTTGTACAAGTTCGATGACTACTCAAGTTTGGTTCGTAATGATGTATTAATTGTATGTTCATACTTGGTGGTGGGGACCTGTTGATTGGTTGGTGCGTGCATTGGTTTTATCTATATCAAGTACTGATCATTATTGATGATCCAATGCTGCATCATTGAAGGTTATGGACTTCTACAACGACGTGTGATGATTTTTTTTGTATAGCATGTTAGTTTGGTCAGTTGCACATGTTGTGCATGTTACTTTTAAGAATGGTATGTCATTCTTAGATAGGTGTCTTGTAAGTGTCCTAAGGGACTGGGGGCGAGGGAATTCACCCTCGTCATATTGTACCTCAACGTTTTTTGGAGTAATGAATTTTGCCAGGGTGTAGACCCTTTTACCCAAAAAAAACCCTAATTTTTAGGGTTTTGTTGATATTCTGCTGGAAGTATACCTCTTTAGGGTATTGATTTGATGCTGGTATTCTTCTTGTTTGTTCGTACGTTTTTCGTATGATGGCCAATATTGATTAGTGGGTTTAGGAGAGATGTTATGGCATGGTGTTTCTGAATTGATCGTTTTATCTAGCATGTTCATTCGATTATCTACTGGATGCTTTTTTACTGATCATCAGTGGGTGTTAAGGTTTTCTTGAACCTTATTTGGTTGATACGGTATTTCCTGCTGCTATCAAGGGTGACTCTTTCAAGTTCAATTATATTCACTTTGTTGGTAGTAGCTATTGGATATTGTTGGTTTCGATGGTGAGCTTGTGACCTGGTTATTTTGCTGCTGGTTGTCAAGCTTTGGGATCCATGTTCATCGTTCTAAGTCATGTTGCCACTCTTAGGTTACATTGCCTTTGATTGATGCAACTGGTTTCTATGGAAGTAGGGGGTTGCTACGTATGCAATTCACCCCTTGTGTTTGAATATGGCTGATTATGATACCATTGATTTGCACTCTTATCTTGGTTGCATTTAGCAGCTTGTTGGTACTCTAAACATGTCATTGTGGACAATGTGGTCGCATTTATATGAAGGACTGATTGTTGATTCATGTTATTTAGTTCAGTCTTTGTGTGATCATGGGAGGTGTGGTAGCATTGTGACTGGATCATTGTTTGTCTTCATATGGTTCACTCGTATTCATTGGAAGATTGGTTCCATTTATTAGATGCTGGAAGGTAGGGTCGCTTAGACCTTGTTTATTTTCAAATTTGATTTGCTATGGATTGCATTCTTATTAGGTTATTAGATTATGCATTTTGCATAATACTAATAGAAGACGCAAATGGATTTGTCTTGGTATTGATGGAAGTTAAGTTTGTGGGGACTCTTGTTCAAAACCCCATTCACACGATGCCATGCACTTTGGGTACTTATGTTTCTATCTTACTGATGTTATGGCAATGGTGGAGGTTTTGTTTGTGGTGTTTGCTACTATAAACAGATTTTAAGTTGAAGATCGCTTGGATTTTGCTACGTGGATTCTTCATGGAAGTTAAGGTGGACTGCCATAGTGATTTAGAAGGCTCAAGTGGATTACTTGAGTAGTATTGTCATGTATTATGTACTTGTGTCATTATTGGTAGGTTCATTTTATTGTAAGTTATAGGAATGGTGTGTCATTCTTATATTCGAGTCTGTAAGTGTCCTAAGGGACTGAGGTGAGGGATATCACCCTCATCCTATGTACTTCAACGTTTTTTGGTGTAATGAATTTTACCGGGGTGAATTAACCCTTTTACCCAAAAAGAAGACTTCTCTTCTTTATCAAGAAATAATGCACTGAAGCGTACACTATTTCGGAGAAACACAGATATAAAGTAATCTGTGCCCGGGTAAACTTCACCCAGTGGGAGGAACAACCGTCTTTTTGGTGATGTGCTTTCCCCATTTTGAAAACCGGGTTGCTATCTAAAGTAATAGCAAGCCATTATGACATGTTTTAACCTTTTATTATAACTTCTGCTCGAGCTTCATTTAAAATTCTGTGCCATTGTTGAATGACATTTCTAGAACCTTAAATGTTATCGATAAACAAAAGACATGCCTAGCAACGAACTATTTTTGGTATTTTTGGTTTTTCATATTTTTATGAAGTTTTATAGGTTTTATATTTTTGTATTTTTCTTTTTGGTTTTGAATATATATACAAGGATATCTGAAGCAAATTCGTTACTCCTCATTTTCTTCCTGAAGACTTTGAGTGATTCTGGTGTAATACACTTCATTCCAAGACGCGGGAGATGAATTGAAACCGTTCTCTCGGGAGTGCTTTAGTGAAGATGTCAGCCAGCTAAAAATCTGTCCTCACGAAGTAAAGTTCCACAATCCCCCTTCGATCTGGAGTGCTGGACGTTGTTGCATCAAAGAGCTATGGCACTTTTGTTATCACAGTACATTGGAATCTTGTTGTAAACAAAGCCATAGTCCAATAATTGAGATTTCATCCATAGAATTTGAGCACAACATGATGACATGGCAATGTATTCAGCCTCTGTGGAGGAAATTGATGTACTCATTTGTCTCTTTGATGACCAGCTTACTAGTTTATCTCCCAGAAATTGAGCAGCACCTGAAGTACTTCGACTAGTATCTTGACACCCCGCATGATCCGTGTCAGAATAGGCTGTGAGGGCCATAGCAGTGTCTTTAGGATACCAGAGACCCATGTGGATAGTCCCTTGAAGATATCTGAAGACTCTCTTGACCGCTTCCAAATGCTTTTTGGTAGGCTTGGATTGATACCGAGCACACATGCACACATCAAATAGAAGATCTGGCCTGCTAGCAGTGAGGTACATTAAGGATCCAATCATGTTGCGGTACTTGGTTTGGTCGACTGGGATCCCGACAGTGTTCTCATTCAGTTTTGATCTTTCGACCATAGGAGTGTCAACTGAGTCACATGATTCAAACCCAAATTTCTTCAAAATTTCAGTAGCGTACTTGGATTGATTGATGAAAATGCCATTGGGATTTTGAGATACTTGTAACCCCAAGAAGAATGACATTTGTCCCATCATGGACATTTGGAACTTGGAATTCATCTCTTTGGCAAAACAATCACATTCCATAGGTTCCGAGGAGGCAAAGATAATGTCGTCTACATAGATTTAAACATGAAGTAGATGCTTGCCCGATTTTCTAGTGAAGTGTGTAGGATCAACAACACCCTTGGTGAATTTATTAGCTAGAAGAAACTTGGATAGAGTGTCATACCACGCCCTAGGTGCCTGCTTAAGTCCATATAGTGCCTTTTTCAAGCGATAAACATGATTTGGACGTTCAGGATCCACAAAACCTTCAGGCTGACTCACATAGACCACCTCCTTCAAGTGACCATTTAGGAATGCAGTCTTAACGTCCATTTGATATACCACCATATTCTGACTGGCTGCATTAGCAAGGAAAATCCTGATGGCTTCAATTCTAGCAACGGGTGCGAAGGATTCTTCAAAATCTATGCCCTCTTCTTGACGGTATCCTTTGGCTACTAGCCGAGCCTTATTTTTCAGAACATCACCATGCTCATCAAGCTTCACTTTGAAGATCCACTTGAGAGCGATAATCATAGCACAATCTGGGGGAGGTACTAATTCCCATACTTCGAGTCGATCAAACTCATGAATTTCTTCTTGCATTGCAGTGAACCAGGACTCTTTAGTCAATGCCTCTTTGAAATCCTTAGGTTCAGCTTTAGATAGTATGGAATTGAAGAAGCACCACAAGGCATCGGTGGCAAGTTGTCTACGTGTAGATACCGAGCGAGATGTATTTCCAATGATGTTGTCAATTGGGTGATCGTTTGTCCATTTTCTGAGATGTTCATGGTGTTGAGGGTATTGAATTGATGTTGCCGTGTTTGAGTCTTCTGAAGAAGTTCCCTCCTTTGAGGGTTCAGGAGCGAAGATGTTTACGAACGGCTCATCATTAGGAGAAGCAAAAGGATTTACTTCCAAAGAATTGTCTGCTGCCGTTCCTTGATGTTCAGAAGATGATTGATCGTTTGAGGAATGTTGAGTGTGACTGAATGATGGTGCATCCTGACCAACGGAGATGGATACAGATGGCTCATTTGTTACTTGAGGAGCATTTGCAACAGCATCATTACGATCTGCAACTTGTGGTTCAGGCTCTTGAATCTGCTGAGGCTCAAAGTATTCATCAAACATTGGATCAAACAATTTCTTTAATTCCTCACTGGTGGGAGGTACATAAGAAACATCAGGAGTGGAATTCTGTACAAGACCTAAACTAATTGGTCCAGGAGATAAGAGATTAGGTGTGGGTCCAGAACTCGTGTGTCCAGTAGCCGGTTGCTCGGTCAGCTCATCGAATGTTACATGAATTGTTTCCATAATATCTCGGGTACGTTTGTTGTAGATTCGGTATCCCTTTCGATCTGGAGCATACCCAACGAAGAAACCAATATCAGCTTTTGCCTTAAGTTTCCCAAGGTCTTCACTGTCATTTGTTGGATAACAGAGTGCGCCAAATACTCGTAGAAACGAAAGGTCTGGTTTTCTATTATGCACCAGTTCATATGGAGTCTTGCAATGAAGAGGATGTATCAAGGAACGATTCTGAGTGTAACAAGAAGTTGCAATGGCTTCAGCCCAAAGAAACATTGGAGCTTTAGAAAAGATTAGCATGGTTCGAGCAGCTTCCACAAGAGTACGGTTGTGCCTTTCAACGACTCCATTCTGTTGAGGAGTGCGTGGAATGCTCTTTTGTTGACTGATGCCGATACTTTCATAAAATTGTGTAAGTTGCTTGTTGATAAACTCCGTTCCATTGTCAGTGCGAATGACTCTGATAGTTTTGTTAAGTCTGACTTGCAATTGCTTGATAAGTTTTATGATAATCTCCGGAGTCTCATCCTTGGATCTTAAAAACTTTACCCATGTAAAGCGAGATTAGTCATCAACAATTACAAGAACATATCTCTTTCCATTGATACTTTGTACTCTCATTGGTCCGCAAAGATCCATGTGAAGAGTGTGTAGAACTTCCATGATGGTATTGACAGATTTGGGTTTGTGAGTGTACTTTTTGCTTTTACCCATTTGACATGCTGAACACAAATGATCCTTTTCATACTTTAATCTGGGCATGCCTCGAACAAGATCCTTTCGTGTTAGTTCATTAGTGGTACCGAAGTTCAAATGGTTCAAACGACGGTGCCACAGCCAAGATTTGTTCTTTGATGCCTTAGAGAGTAAGCAAATTGGAGAGGACCGCATCATGTCTTCAATTGAGATAGTGTAAAGATTAGTGCCGCGGCTGCCTTTAAGAAGATCAACACCATCTAATTCTCTGACGAAACAAGTGTGTTTTCTGAACGCAACTTCGAGATCTGAATCAAAAAATTGGCCAACTGAGAATAGATTGTGCCCAAGTCCTTCCACGTAGTACACCCTGGAAATTACACTGTCACCAAATACATAATCTCCATAACCCATAATAGCCCCAAAATGGTCGTTCCCGAATCTAACAGTCCCCATGAATTTTTTCATGAAATTCTTGAGCCGAGAGCGATCCCCAGTCATATGTTTTGAGCAGCCTGAGTCCAAATACCAAAGGGCGATTTATACGACCTGCATTTGAAAACAGACACCGGTGGATAACTGAAAAAATTGGAGCCCCACACGAGATTAAGGTCCGTTTGGTTAGCACACACAAATATTGGATAATCAGAGATATGGAAACACTAGTGGAACAATTACTAGATGAGACAATAGACTTAGTTAAGATGCATTGTGTATCGAGTGGGAATATTCTACCAGTAGGTCTCCATTCCTTAATTGGCACTACTTTAGAATTAGTGAGCTTTCCTTACATGAATCTCCTTCCAGTGGGCCTCCATTGATAACCAACACTAGTGAACAACTTTCCTGTTGCTTTCAAAACATGCCCTTTTCGCTTAGATTTTATAACATTCTCAACATGGGGTCGATTGCAAGATTTTAAATACGACACAACACAGTCATCATGATTTCCAGAAATTAAGCAGTCATTACAAATCTTACAACTAGCATCAGAATTCGAATTAATTACAGCATGTCCTAAGGAATTACTAGAATCAACACGATTCTTTACATTAGTTGCAAATTTATTGTTCCTAATAGAGTCTTCTACTTCCATCTCATGTGTACTCTTAGCTGACGAAGTCTTATCATTCTTTGTATTGCACCTAGGCAGTGACCCACTAGCTTTAGTGACACATCTTACTCCTGTAGAAGTAATAATAGGAACATTAGTTTGTTTTCGTGCCATCTGGTTATTGGGCATTGATGCTTTCAAAGATTCAACAAAACTAACATGCTTGTTCTTAGTCAAAGAGGATGGTGCTGATTATCTATCTTGCTTGTTATCAATCTTAGGACAAGTACCAATTGCATACTCTAAGAGTTCCTGAGATCTATTAGTGAGAAAGCAGGCATCTACAACAGTTTCATCAATTGGTTTTGCTATCCTATCCTCTTCAATGGTTTCTCGAAGCATGTCAAGGGAGTCCTTAAGATGTCTAAGATAATCACTATGGACTAACTTATTATTCCTAAGGGGGAGAGGAATATTCACAGCATCACATGCATATTTCTTACAAGCACAAGCCTTAGAGATTACATGGTCACATGAAGTTCCTGACATTTTTCCTTTCACCTTGGTCTTTAGATTCTCAATCTCATTTAACAAAGAAGTTACCCTTTCATTGGTTTTCTCACGTGTGATTTTGATAGACTCAAATAACTCTTTGTATCGTTGCTAAGCATTTGATATTTCAGTTTGAAGCCACTCATTATCATGTTGCAATTTGTTAATGGTGTCTTGATTTTGAAATTTGTGAGAATCTATCGACTTTGGATTATTGGTGTCAGTTACTTCACTCAAGTTAGACATTAATTGAGCTATGTGAACCCTCAACGTTCGAATCGTGTTCGTGTGAGCTTGAATTTTTTCATCCTGTTTGTTTAATTCAAAACACACATCAAATTCAGGAGCATCCCACTAGGCCAAAAATGACCTTTCGTCACACATGGTCGTTTTTGAACGGTCACACTGTGACATTTTTGCGTTACTAAATGTACCAGTGTTAAATAAACAGCCACACTTGATCCGATTTGTGTGACCATTTCGTAAAATATTTGTCACGCATTTGTGTATATATGTGACTAGAGGGTAACTGGTAAATATTTTTCCATCATTTAGTCACGTTTAATTTGGGACGTGTGACCGATGCAAATCAGCTCGAAACATTAGTCACGCTATAGATATACATATGTGACAAATATATGTCACACAATTGACCAGTGTGACCAAAGAAGATATATGGTCACACGAAGTACTTGTGTATGTGGCTAAATTATATAGTCAAGTTTGTCACACATTATATAAACGTGACTGCTATTCTTTGCTGAATAGTTAGCCACATATGAATTTGAAATGTGTGACAACTAAAAATTCAGTTTGAAGCGTTAGTCACGAAATGCATTTAAGAGTGACAAATATATGTCACACACTTGAAGAGTGTGACTAAATGTCATATATGGTCACACAAAACCATACGAACATGATTAAGTGTAACGAAAATTCGACACATATGGTCACGTAAGTTAATATGTGTGTCTAAAGTTTAATGTGTGTTTGCTTGCCAAATCCTAATTGTGTATAGTCACAGTTATTTGAAGCACGATCATGTGACTATAGGCTTTACATATGGTCACACCATATCACAAATGTGTATCAAAATGGTGTTTATGGCCACGTTATAAGGGTATTATATGTGACCAATACATTCAAAATAGTCACATTGTGAAGTATTCATGTGACTATTATTTATAGCAAAATGGGAAGTCAGTTATCATTAACCTTGATATTAGTCAGTTAATACTGCTATTACACAATTAATACGTCTAGTACACAGTTAATGCTGCCAGTAGCTCAAAGCCCAACAATCATCCCTTAAATCATCAAGTTTCTTCTTCTCCCAGCTCTTTTTACACCTGAGCCAGAAGTTGCTTCTTTTGCTTGCTCCTTGTCTTCAATCTTTTCCTTCTCAACTTACTTTTCTTTACAACCTCAGCCTCCTTTCACTTTCTTAGTCACTTTACTCAGATCTTCAGTCCCCATTGGTATGAAATGATCAAATTCACGTTTGGCTCTTTCATACATTTTGAAGATCTCATCATCTGAGTATCGCTTTAATACCACAAGATTCCAACCCTTCATATTCTTTAGATATATAGTGCTCATAGTACTTCCTCTTTTGCTTAACTGTTGGATGACTGAGCACTTTTGTCTTGTTTCTTTGATTGAGATAAAATTTCTTCCTTTCAGCTTCATAATTCCTCATCCATTCATCTTTTTGTTCTTGAGTGTACTCTTGCCCTTCTTCTTTGATCTGTTTCATCAGTGCAAGATCAGCATCACCTTTAATCCTTTCTTCATCCGGAGATTCCAAGAGTGCTTTTGTTTTGGCCTCATCTTCAACATGTTTCCTTCTTTGTTCAAGTACCATCTGATTGTACCATCCTTATAAGGTTCAGGCTCAGGCTCTTCGACCATGCATAATACCTTTGCCTTTGCCCTTATAACTTGGCTCTTGTGCACTCTTCTTGATTCGTTTACTTGGTTCTCTAATCACCACACCTTTGACAGGTACTCTTGGTTGTCGTGGTGGTGGTAGTGGTTGTTTAATTGGTGCATTCTTCAAAAGAATCATTGTTTCGGCCAAAGTTCGGAAGTCATCATCATCACTAGCAATAGGATCTTTTTCCCCAGTAGTAGTATCCTCCGTGGCCATTTCTGCACTTGCACCAGCAGTGGAACATCCTTCATCATTAGCATTAGAATCTCTTGGTCCTTTGATTGCTTCAGCAATTACTTCAGAAGCACTCACTAGTTGCTTAGGCTCAAAGGTCTTAAGCTTTTCTACCACTTTCTTTTGAGAAGCTGCTTCCATAACAACCTCATTACCTTGATTATCAGTAACCACATACTGATTATCATTATCTCCAGAATCAACATCCATATCCACACCAATGTCATCACCATCATTATCAGCAACCACATACTGATCATCATTATCTCCAGAATCCACATCCATATCCACACCAATGTCATCACCATCAACATTTTCCATAGGTTCCCCAGAATCCTTGGTTTCATTCCTCCCCTGACCTGCCAATCGCTTAAATTGCTTAACCCTTGGTTTCACCAGCAGCACTTTTTCAGTCTTTTGAATGACCTGTTTCTTGACCCCTTCTGACCTTTTAATTGCTTAAATTGCTTAAAACTTGGTTTCATCAGCAGCACTTTATTCAGTATTTTGAATGACCTGGTTCTTGACCTTTTCTGACCTTCCAATTGCTTAAACCTCAGCTTCAAACCTTTAATTTCATCCTCCTGAGTATCTGTGATTTTTTGTAGGCCAAGAACCTGTTCTCTAAGATTGGTACATTTAACCATCAAGTCTTTAACAACTTCCATACTATCCTCACCACTAATATCCTCATCACTTGCATTGTCCCCCTTGGTTTCTTGGCACCTGGGGTTTCCTTGACGTGAATCAGTTCCATTGGAACGTTCACCCTGATTATGTTGACCAATATCCAACATTGCTTGGAACAATGGTTTATCTATGACAGGAAAGTCCTTACCCTTTCTCTTCATGTTAGAAAAAACCTTTTTATTATGAGAGTGAACATGATAAACCTTGGTGTGAACTTTTTTATTTGTAAACTGTTTGTCCATAAGAAGTTGCAGAAATCTTGGATATAAGTAATGTTGGTTTGAAGAATTATCCAAGGCTTT
>LBNU01035309.1:14329-41232 GCA_014162995.1 Artemisia annua
TATATATATATATATATATATATATATATATATATATATATATATATATATATATATATATATATATATATATATATATATATATATATATATTATATTATATTATATTATATATAACAGGAGGCGTTACACGTAGATAATGCCACGTAAACGCCACCTCATTACCCAGTAATTCATTATCTGCCATGTCATCACATTGGCTAGCCATGTCATCACATGTAAGCAATTTTTATAATTTATTTGTATTTTTTTAATTTATTTCGAAATTCTGTACATTATAAGTCAATTATTTTCGTATTAAAATTTTAAAAAATGACGCTTGCATGATTCGAACTAAGGTTGTTTGAATGAATAGCATGTAGTGTTAACCACTAAGCCAACATGTTTTTTTGTAATTAATGTTGCAAGTCCTAATACATAAATGCCTACAATTAATTTTGATTCCTAATATGGATATTACATGAACGATTGTCCAGGTTGTCAAATACGAGTAGAGATTAGGGTTTAACCAAAACCTAAACTTCCAGTGTGTAGCCAGAAAAAAAAAGAAAAACAAAACCAGTTCATTATCATATATCCTTTTTCTCAAAACTTAAGAACCCTAATTGGAGTATCTCTTCTACATCGTATTCAGTTTTACATCGTCTGGTATGAATCAAATCGCTACTTCAGCAACAACATATGCCTTTTGTTAATCAATTCAGATAGAATGCATATTGTCTATAAAAAATAATTATGATAACAACGAATCCTTTACTTATGAAGTTTGTTCGTGAATACGCGTATTACTGCGGTTCAATTATGGTTGGCACCGAGGTATGTTCATCATAAATATGCATCTTTTCTTTCTTGAAACAAACTATCTATGGTTTTTAATTGTGTTGTAATATGTATGGACCAACCAGGTTATAATGATCTAATTCAAGTTTTCGGTTCATCACACTTTAGAACATTTATTAACTGTTCTAGAAGTGATCCACATAAGGTAAGCTTTAATATAATGTTGGTATTTTATGATTCTGTAACAGTGATAATCCTCAGTTATTGCTGAATGGTTTAATAGTGCATGGTTTAAACGCCATGTATGCTAAAGACCATGTTTAAGGACAGATTCAAATACTAAATATTCATATAAGCGTGCATGTTTAAACTTTGGCCATTGGTTTTTCGTTATGCTAAAGACCATGTTTAAGGACAGATTCAGCAATAACCATTTAAGGACATAATCATAAACATCATGTTTAAACTTTGGCCATTGGTTTTTCGTTATGCTAAAGACCATGTTTAAGGACATATTTTTTAAAATAGTACTCAGTTACCACGTTGGTTTTTCGGATGATCATCCGCCATGAAGAGCGATTGCATCCATTCACAGGAGCGAAAAGGTTAAGAATGAGGCAAGTTCGGATACATCATGTTTGTGTAAGTTATTATGTATATGTTTGTCATTCCATTCATTCATATTTTTCCTTCACTGGTAGCCTATACTTAAGCGTGCATTCAGCAGTTGGTGATCATGCGTAGACACACATTGCTCAACGCCATGATGCCACTAGCTCTCATGATTGCAGTCAACAGCAACAGGTATGGATTGTTACATCATCATCTTGGTTGTCAGGTTTAGTTTATACTGATAATTTTGATCTTTCATGTGATGTCAATTAATGCCTCAAAAGGAAATCGTGTTGGTTGATAAATCAATGATTCATGTTGTATAGAAACCTATGGGAAATGTAGTCCAAGACAGTCATATGATCAAAGGTGCAGGTTCAATTTCATTTTGTNTTTATTTTTGTAAGGATTAGTTATGATGCTTTGATCGGATTACTGACATGATTACATTACATTGAGTTAAGGTAAAATTTAAACTTTTTAAATATTTTGACTGAATTGATTTTTAACATGATTCTTTGATTTCAAGTTAACCTATGATCACTAAGACGACAACTAGATACAATGAGCAACTCACCTATTCAAAATAAAGTAGGAGATGATAGCTAATTTAATACGTAGATCAGTACCAAGATTTATTATTATTGCCAAGGTGGTATGGTTTACCTTTTATTTACTAATTGGAGGTGATCAATGACCTTCTTAGTTTGATTATTATGCAAGTCTATTTAAATCAAAATTGAAAAGATTCAGTATCACGAATTAGATATTGTAAGCAGTTATAGGTGCCAAGTCTTGATCATAGCAATAACCAAAATCATACTACATCACTATTGAAGGTAAATACATCATACTTACTTGATTAAGGTGTTTATAATCAACATTGTAAGCACAACCGTTCCCGAAATTTACAACCAATACTTTTCGAAAAAACTATTTCTATTCTATACTCTTATATTACTTAAGATATTTAAGTATGAGTTTGACATGCAACAATTTATTAGCTAACCGTGATTTATCACGGGTTTATAGGCTAGTATGGATATTACATGAACGATTGTCCAGGTTGTCAAATACGAGTAGAGATTAGGGTTTAACCAAAACCTAAACTTCCGGTGTGTAGCCAGAAAAAAAAGAAAAACAAAACCAGTTCATTATCATATATCCTTTTTCTCAAAACTTAAGAACCCTAATTGGAGTATCTCTTCTACATCGTATTCAGTTTTTACATCGTCTGGTATGAATCAAATCGTTACTTCAGCAACAACATATGCCTTTTGTTAATCAATTCAGATAGAATGCATATTGTCTATAAAAAATAATTATGATAACAACGAATCCTTTACTTATGAAGTTTGTTCGTGAATACGCGTATTACTGCGGTTCAATTATGGTTGGCACCGAGGTATGTTCATCATCAATATATGCATCTTTTCTTTCTTGAAACAAACTATCTATGGTTTTTAATTGTGTTGTAATATGTATGGACCAACCAGGTTATAATGATCTAATTCAAGTTTTCGGTTCATCACACTTTAGAACATTTATTAACTGTTCTAGAAGTGATCCACATAAGGTAAGCTTTAATATAATGTTGGTATTTTATGATTCTGTAACAGTGATAATCCTCAGTTATTGCTGAATGGTTTAATAGTGCATGGTTTAAACGCCATGTATGCTAAAGACCATGTTTAAGGACAGATTCAGATACTAAATGTCCATATAAGCGTGCATGTTTAAACTTTGGCCATTGGTTTTTCGTTATGCTAAAGACCATGTTTAAGGACAGATTCAGCAATAACCATTTAAGGACATAATCATAAACATCATGTTTAAACTTTGGCCATTGGTTTTTCGTTATGCTAAAGACCATGTTTAAGGACATATTTTTTAAAATAGTACTCAGTTACCACGTTGGTTTTTCGGATGATCATCCGCCATGAAGAGCGATTGCATCCATTCACAGGATCGAAAAGGTTAAGAACGAGGCAAGTTCGGATACATCATGTTTGTGTAAGTTATTATGTATATGTTTGTCATTCCATTCATTCATATTTTTCCTTTACTGGTAGCCTATACTTAAGCGTGCATTCAGCGGTTGGTGATCATGCGTAGACACACATTGCTCAACGCCATGATGCCACTAGCTCTCATGATTGCAGTCAACAACAACATGTATGGATTGTTACATCATCATTTTGGTTGTCAGGTTTAGTTTATACCGATAATTTTGATCTTTCATGTGATGTCAATTAATGCCTCAAAAGGAAATCGTGTTGGTTGATAAATCAATGATTCATGTTGTATAGAAACCTATGGGAAATGTAGTCCAAGACAGTCATATGATCAAAGGTGCAGGTTCAATTCCATTTTGTAATAGCATTGTCTATTGTCTATCACTGATTACTATAGATAATATGTTTGTGCTGCTATGTGCACATATAGGTCATGGACGTCGTCTTAAATTTCTGGGCGGGGATAGTACGTACTGATGCTGAAGCTATGTGGTCCACAGGCGGTTTGGATAACACATCCAATTCCAGACCTGTATATGCAAGTAGGAAAAGGAGGCTTGAGGAAATGCAGAAGTGTGATTCCTAATATTGCACATACACATTAAATAATCAGCCATTCTATTGATTTCACATCTTATTAATTTGAGTGTGTTCTAATGATTACAGGGACGCAAGAATTAAGTGCTGGTGTTTCTACAGCTTCTCATGAAGTAACAGTCCCACCTGCGGCATTCCAAAGACGTGAGTTGTACAGTCTTTTTTCATTCTGCTTATCCGAGCTGTTTCATATGTCTTTTGTCACAACAAACACGAAAAGTAGGCAATTCTCTCATTTATCTTTTTAATCATTTTGAAATAAGCCGTTATTTATCTCTTTTACAGGTACAACACAAAGGGGTGTGCCCAGCCCAATGGGATCATCATCGGAGGTCCAACAAATGGACGGAAGAAGCAGCTCTGTAGTTCAGCCGCCGGCAGCCGGTAACGAAAATGCAATTTGCTCTACGGCTTTCATTTGCTTTATCAACAATTTTTTGCCCAATAGTTAAAGTGCTTCTGTCATATTCCTAATATCATATTGTTTGCAGATGTGTCGGGAATGGCGTGTGAAATGATCGAAAGACTACAGCTTCCAAAAGAGAGCAGAATGGCACTGCTTCTATTCTTGCTGACGAAAAGTGAAAGAATAGAATTATTGAGTAAGTCAATTCATAGTAAAAAAACAACCCTCTGGTGGAGCAGAATGTCTCACTTTTATATTTGATTTTTTTTGTTTGTCAAATGTACAGTATATAATTGTCCTTTTGATTGGTAATGGCTTAGTCAAAGAATCTCAGGTCGTCAAGTCATAAGCTCAACAATAAGCTTGTGGGGGTAAAACAAACATTTACAAATATACTAATCCTGGCGGATGCTGCGGTGTCCGTGGTGGTGGCTGTCAAGGTAACAAGGATGGTTCATTTGATGGTCAAATGAATGGTAATAGATTTATACAGTCTCGAAATTCGGGTGGCAACCCTGCTTATTTTGATTATAGTCAGCCAAGTTATGGTTATGGAAAATATGGTGTTAGTGGCTATGGTAGTCCTGCTGGAGCATACGGTAATCCTAACGTAGGTAGTAGTCTTGGTGCACAAAACACACCATGGAGTGGTAAATCTTTAAACAAACAATAAATGGTTTATATGAGTTAGTTATGGTATGTCCAGTGCATTATTTTTAAACATCTGAATTGGGTTTCAACTACAGGATAATCGTCGTTTCACCATTTTCCTACATATTGAGAATCGGCTAAGAGAAGATTTACATATGGTAGGGCGGATGAGAGTTTATACTTTTTGATGTTAGCATCTCCATATTCCCCATCTAGATTCAACAACACAAGACCATCAAATTTTGAATTGACCCATAATCACTAACAGTTGTAATTCAGCATTCCAGCTAGCTAGGGACCTAAATGGTTTGAATCCAGTTACCAGTATATAGCAATCCGAATTTTGTGGATTGTGTTACATCTTTACAAGTTTTGACTTTTCCCCTTTTTGCATTTGAAATACACATGGAAGGCTCTTCACACAGTGACACTAACAATTTTTTTTTCTTTTTCTTTTTTTCCTCAGTCCATACAGATAACAGATTATGTTGTATATCTAACGAGTCAATGAGCGAAAGTCATATTTTTGACACCAAACATCTTTGGATTCACAAAGCTCCTTATCACAAAACATTGAAGTTTAGACATGTATGCTGACATGAACCTGTTTGTCGCATCAGGTTACACTCAAAATATTGAAAACATGTTTTTTTTTGTTTTTTTTGGTGTTTATTTCTTAATTTTCTCCAACTTCCACATGCAATTCATGGGAACTATTTCGGAGTGCAATTAGAGTGTGCTATAATATTGCTCTTAACAGGTTTGCGCAATCTCTTTTTAGCCATATAAGTCTATTGTCATCTTTTAGTTTTTTTACATGTTGGGTATTTTCTTGCCTCTGTAAGTGCCGGTGCACCAGCACATACAATGTCAGACCACTGACGCAAGCATACAAATGATACGCTATACCCTGATCGAGGTAACTGTGTATCCGATTTTCTTTATTTGTTTTTGTACAATTGCTTTTTAGCCGAATAGGTCTATTCTTATCTTTTTGGTTTTTTACATGTTTGGTATGTTCTTGCCATTACAGATGTTGTCGCACCACCTCAAATGATGGCAGACCGCTGATGTACGCGTGCAAACGATAGACAGCAAGTTGATAGAGGTAAGTGTGTAACTGTAATTTTTTATTGTTAATAAAAGGGGTGTTTGGCTTTACATTGACTAAACAAAATATAATTATATCCTGGTACCACAGTCACAATAAACTCTATACTCAAGAGACCCTATAGTAACTACTAAACCACGTACCCAAAACAAAGTTGCAGCCGTAGGGAGCTACAACATATGTACCAGCTGTAGGGATATACTATCCATAAAATTTCACAGTCCCTTCCATGCCATAGATGTAGCTATAGCGAGCCACAGCAATCACACATTTAATGACGTTAAATCAATAACCACTACAATAGATAGCCAGAATAAAGCCATGTTACAACCAGAACTGAACCAAACACACACACCAATTTTCGCACAAATATTTCAGGAAAAGAAATTGATCTTTTGCTATTACTTGCAGGCATTAACACGTCTAGATTACTGTTTAGTACTCCATCTTATAGGATCACATGTTTCTTCACTAAATGTTCTCATTTTTCTTGTGTGTCCTTCCTTCCCATCGATTTGGCTTAAAGAGGTTGATATCAGCAATCGGTTCAGCCAAGAGAAACGGGTTAGTACCAATATATTCACAAACGTATATGCACAATGTAAGGTTGGTATGTTTAATGTGTTTTGGTTAAAGGTCTATACATGCACTATAATTCTGTAATGTTCAAATAATTCATGCACATGCTGGCCGATCAGGGAGATTTGCAAACTGAAATATTTTGTACAAGATTTAACGTAAATCAATACGATAGTGTCAAGTGCTTAATTGGCTGTTTTACCAAGTCCACTATTTCAGTGACAAGAAATCACTATCGGTCACAACATTCATGAATGCGAATACATGGAATGACAGTACCAATAACACCTTCAACTTAGGGAGAAAATATTTTCTTCCCAAAGTTAAAGAAGAAACTGTTGAAGACTATAAGAAAGCTGAAGAGCATCATGTAGATAAACAAGGTAATGGAGATGGAGAATAGATATTATTTGGTGCTTACATTGTGAAGGTAAACAAAGATATTCATAAGTCTGACCAAATATTTACTATCATCTTATCAACATTGTAATGATGACATTCACAGTCCCTTCCATTGCTGAGTGCATAAGTCTGTCCAAATATTTATACAAAGTTCAGAGTAGAAGTATGTCGTAAGTGAAAGTCGAAGTGAGATAATGTGGGCTGGGAGGGACAGGTGGGTTTAATAATGACTGAAACGGATCATGTCTTGGTTCAAAGCAAACTATGAAGTACATGGCGCTTATATTAATTACATTTTAATGTATTTTAGGAACTGATGTTAAGGGAGTGTTTGGATTAGCTGAATTACATTTTATTTTTTCATTTATCGTTTTACATTTATACTTGCATTGAGTATAGATTTGTGTAATAAATTTATAAGTCTCTTTCCTTTTTGCAAACCAAGCAAACGCATACTTAAAATTTAGAAGTTCTATAAACTTATTGGTTACAATAGTTAGTTTTCTGAATAATAAAGCTATTTCATTCATTCATAGAAAAATTCATGTAATTTGTGGTATATCAGGAGATCAATGCTATCTTGAGCGATTCAATGATTCATCCCAACATATCTCAATATGTCAACTTTACAACGACTTGCACTAACTTGGGTGTAGGAACGCTGTCATTTTCTCTATTGAGTCTATGGATCAAGGGTCACAAAGATTGCTAGAACACACGGGCATGAAGATCAGATTGGTGCCTTGCTTTGGGTAAAGTTTCTATTCGTTTAATTATAAACAATATTGGGTAGCAGAATATTTGTGTAATGCTGGCTTACCATATTTTGTTCACTACATTAATTATTTCGTTTAGACGAATACTTTCTCTTGCATGTAGTTCTCACTTCTTTACAGTTCTACCAGCTTTGGATATACGCACTACAATATTTGCATCCTCCTTTACAATGGAGGAGTGTATATACTTGTCAGCTTATTTCTTTCTGTTTATATATTTATATGCATTTGCATAAAATTAGAAGTGGATATTTTGGCCAATTTGTTTATGAATATTTTTTAATCTCTAACGAGTCAAACAAGTGAAATAAAAAAATATCCGAAAAGGAATTGGGTTTAATGCATAAAACCTCCTACATTATTTTTTGTAAACTCAACCGACATGTACAACTCATGGGCAATTGCATCATCAGTTACATCTTCACCTGAACATCCATTCAAGAAGAACTGAGCCCAGGAGCAACAAATGAGATTCACTCCAGTGAACCGAGTGTCCATCAGCATCCTTAGCTCATAGAACAATCACTAATCAGGTATCTTTTAGTATAGTATTTATTTACAATCTTTTCTCGGATATTAATTTGCCAGAGTATGTTCTTATGGTGCAACTACATTGCTACCTTTAATCTATAACTATATTTCTGGTGAAACACCCATGTGATGAAAAGCACATATCCTGCACTTGCTAAAACTTTGAACATCTATCTCATTGATTTAGATATGTATCATCGCATTGAATTGAGTGATTCGTGTACTTATCTCTCAAATTGGCTACATTTTATATGTCCATTCAATATATCAATATGTGTGAGGGCAGTGTAGTCTATAGATATTAATGCAAGGGTTACTTTTCAGTTCTCATCTTGAATCATGCCATTTGTTAAGTATCATAAATCAACAAGTTAGAGGTGGGTAGGATCATAAATAGATATACCGGTGGCCGCATATTATCAAGTCGATTGAACTGTCAATATTGGGATATAGATGTTCAACTGTGAAATAAAATTTGCTTTTGATATCCGAGTGCTTAATTTTATCTTAAGTTTCTCAATTTTTAATTTGAATGTGATCACTATGAGCTAATACTTAGATATGTTTGTGTATTTTTTCTAACAGATTAGCAAGGTCATGCTCCTGCTCCACCCAACCAAGGAGAGAACAGATGAGAACTGTTATGATGGTTTAAGAAATAGCACGAGAAGTAACGATGGTGATTCTGATGCCGATGTTGAATAGGTAAAGAAAGAAGAGCCTGATGTCTATATTACCAGGGAGCAACAAAGATCTTAAACGAGTCCGTTTCAGGTTTGTATTTTTTTTGGAAACGGACTAGATGGGTAATTCAAGAATATATCTATATGTAAATAGTTAATTACCCAAAGCTTATTTAAGATTACTTCTTGATATATTGATGGTGAAAAGCTATTAGGCATATATTGTAAATTAATTGTAGTTGAATCATTCTTCTGATGTTCGATTCATTTTTGGTTTTTATTCTTCATTGACTATATAATATACTACTATTAAGAACACATTTTTGTTTGGTTAAGGTTCATCCTTATAAACATTGCTGTGGCAATATGTAAAAATAGATAGATATAAGTTTTAAGATTGTAACGGGTAAGACACAAATAAATTAGTTGAAGTGAAACAGGCAAAATGAATATAAATTCTACAAAACAAGCCAAAATTAGACTAAAATATATTGTAAGCTCTAACATGGGTATAACTCAAAGACCAATAAAAACACAAAAGCTATTATGTCAAAAACAAAATTTTATATCAATGTATACTTTACTGCGTCTTTTATACTTACGACCGTTTCTGTAAAAAAGTCTACTTTCAAAACATTTCTAAACAACCTTCTTACGATAAAGGAAAATATGTTAACGATAATTATAAGTCATGCCCGCCCATCGGGCGGGCTTAGAAGTTCTTGTATATATGTAGTTAGTATATATATTATTATATACTATATATATAATATATATATATATTAATATATATATAGTATATATGACTATATATATATATATAATATATTGATACTCATATAATATAGCTATGATATTATATAGTATGTACTATAGATTTATGTTCATATGGGTGTACACTTTAAAGTAAGATATAATAGGCACGCAAGAAGAGTAAGACATGTGTTTTTTTAAATTAATAAAAAAGCAAAACTAATTAATATATCTTTAGGGGTATTTTGGGGTTTGTACTTGTTTTAATGTATGAAACTGTCATCCTTGTTCCCATATGAATCGCTCCTTTAACTACTTAAGACATGTTTATATATATATTAGCAGTTATCACAACAACAAAACTTTTCAAAGAAAAAACTATTCACGTCATTGTGAGTAATCCTAGCCAATTTGATTTTGTTCATGTGCTGATGTTAATATTACTTTTGTGAAACACACCATCTATATAATTGATGTTCATATTACTTTTGAGAAAGAAACCATCTATATGATTGGACGAAACCGAGATGATACATATTGAAACTGATTTGGTGCGACAAAATCGTATCACATCTGTACGAACATCACGTGTCGATAACCCTTTACGTCCGGTGGGTATCCCTTTTCCGGCGACAACCTCTAATGATTATGCCCGCTTCTATTTTACTCGTAAAAACAATTTGGAAACCCTTGTCGCTTGGTCTTCTTTTTTGGTGACGATCTTCAAATATGGCGTGAGTTTTTTTTATTCAAGGTGTTATACATATCAAACAGTGAGGCATTGAGCTCAACATGATTTTTAGATCGGTGATACACTCGAACGTGGCGTGTCTACATTTCCAGCGAGTGTTTAGTCAGGTTTTATTGCATAAGTGTTACTCTTGCATGAGATAGAAATGCAAATTTTCAAGGATATATTATTATAATATCAAGCAATTTATTCGAAATTGTTAAACAAGTTCAGACGAGTAGCAAAAAATGGTTGTAATAGGAAGAAAAAAAATCATGTGCCCTTAGAATTGTGTCACAAAAAATATATAATAAAACCATGTGTCACTAAAAATGTGTTATTAAAATGTATCAAGTAACTATGTGCCACTAAAAACGTATCATGATATTATGTGTAACTAAAAATGTGTCACTAAAAATTATCGTGAAAATATGTGTCATTAAAAATGTGTCATTAAAATGTATCAAAAAAAACATAATATGTCGCTAGAAATATATTATAAAAATACGTGTCACGAAAAATGTGTCAAAATATTAGTGTGTCCCTACTATTAATATTTTTTTTAGTATATATATATCTATTTTATGAGTTCTTATAGTTATTGTGTATTCGTATTTGTGTCAAAGTATTACTATGTACTAGTATAAATTTGTGCATCTATCACGTTGGAAAAGAAATAAAGCGAAAAGAGACAAACTTTAAATATGTAGCGTCTGTAACAATAAATGCAGTTTTAATAAATTGGTACAATTGCCATTTGTTTTCAAATTTATTACCATTTTGCCACTCATCCAATTAAATTAATTTTCATCCGGAATGTTTGATCCAATGGTCCACAAGTGTGCCTATTGTTTTTTACTTTAAGGTGTACACCACAATAACGCCACCCTATATATATATATATATATATATATATATATATATATATAGATTTCGAAGCCCGCCCGATGGGCGGGCATGTGTTATAATTTTACTTTTGATGGTGTTAGTTAACGGGAATTTGTTTTTTAAGTACGGTGTTTTTTTATTATTGTTAAAAATGTATTAGTCTACGTTAATTATTTTTTATTTAAAGGTAAGATTTTGTTGGTGTTACTTAACGAATTTTTGGTTCTTAAAGACATTGTGGTTTTGTTTGGTATTAGTCAAATATGGCTTGTTTGTTATTGTGTTAAACATGAGAATTAGTTGACCGTTATTAGTCAAAGACATTGGGGCGGGCATGACTTATAAAGTTCATTGTAAGGTATTAGTCAAATATGGGTAATGCGTTATACATAAAAATTAGTTGACCGTTATTAATTATAAAAGAATTTGGCCAAAACAATTTTCAGTTTGTTTATTTTATTCAATTTTTAGAGAGTTACATATTGTTTGTCAGGGAAAAAAACTCACCACTGAAAAGACAGTCATAGTTGTGAACAATTTTCGTGTTTACTTTTATTAATAGTTGTTGAGCAACCGCAGCAAGCAATTGTATAATGTTTGGGAAGCCCGGACGATGGGCTGGAATTATTTATAAATATCGCTTGATATAAATGTACAAATTTTATAATAGTTGTTTATCGGAAGAGTTAATTATTGTTTTTGATGAATTAGTGTCCGTATGCCAAAAAACAAGTGTCTAATGATTTTTGTTTCCCACTTTTGATACAGCCACATAAAGACACATTGCAACAGTGAATTGGTTACGGTTAAATTTTTACGCCATCTTAGCTACTTTTTATTTACCAATTACCAAATATTCCTAAAAAAATCCTGAGCCACATATTTTAATACTTGATAGTTATATGAAGCAAAAACCAAAGAATGCTAAAGAACACCAGGACGTTATATATTTTACGAAATGGACACAAATGTTTGCTCTTGTCACACCAGCCCGACCCATGAAAAAATGATCAGTTTCAATCAAAACCCATTGTTACCCATTTTTAGCGTCTGTTTGGTTACTTTTGCTCTCTTTCTTTTTATCTTTTTTCTTAGTTTCATTTACCTCCGATTCATTCACAATGTCATCTACCGCTTTCTTTGGTGCATCTACTTTCATTTTTTTGGTTTCACCACCAGAAGCTAACTCTTGTTTGTTTTTCTTCCCTTATTAGATTTATTTTCAGGTTCAGCGACCCCATTTTCATCAGTGGGACGACTGCATAATAAAACATTAACCACAATGTTCAACAATTCACTTATATCTATGAGGTTTATAATGATCTTATGAGGTTCATGAGATATGACCAAATTATGATTAATGAAAAACCAACATTTACGATGTTATCCTACATGGCATTTACGAATTTGGAATAGATATCCTCTAAATGGTCAGATGAAGTCTTCCACTCGTCGCTCTGCACATAAATCAGGATCTTCACCTCCGGTATGCCATGCTTCAAAATCTGCTTTCGCTTGTTCTATCAAATACAGAATTTTGGACATCCATAGCTGTTCTTGATGAGTCACTTCTGGTAAATCTCTTGGTATCATTTCTCATTTCTTTGTCTTGATCATACTGTGACCTCTAAAAGAAGCAACAATGGAACACGTTAAACATGAATACCAATAGAAAAATACAAAAAAATCATGTTTTGTGATAATTAAAGCATCCTCTAATCTAAACTAATTGTACCTTACGATTTCTAATTGTCAAACCTGATGCATCTTAAATTCTAAATAAACACAAATCATTTAGGCCTTCATCACAAAATTTCCTTAATGTATTTTAATGTCCATATAAACTGTTTCTCAAAATTTAAACGTGTTTACGAAGTTGAAAAGTAGCTTGTTAGATATTCAAAAGCCCAAATAGGACGTCTAGGAAGAATCCCGGCTAAGAAGAATCCCTTTCAGTACATAAAAGATGTAACAGTAAAGGCATGTCATATATCTCTTTCTTATGTGGTAGAATAGATACCATGAATGCATGCTGGTTTAGCAAGATTTATACTTTTCTTAGATAGTTGAGAACATTGTGCAGCTATATGACCACAAAAAGAACTGGATAAAATTGTAATACACACAATGAGAGAGAGCGAGAGAACCTTTCATCTGTTCTAGTTTGACTCGACTTCCCACCAGGAGAATGACCTACATCCTTGCTTTCTTCTTTCACTCTTTGTATAGTACCAGAATCACCTTGAGAACCCCGGAGTGCTTCATCTTTCCTGTGGTCTTCTTCAACCCCATTTACAGGCTTGCGCTCATCAGTTACGCTTGTTTCAGATTTTACTTCATTGACATTAGCTCCAAAATTACTGGTACCCATTAACGGAAGATGAGGCGGTGGCGCGTACTGATTTAAGGTTGGCTTGTACCAAATTGTGGTGGTCTAGCTTGAGGTGTCATACCTGCCGGACCAGATTATTGAGGGAATTGCTGCTGCTGACCTCCTTGTTTCAGCATAGCTGGTCTTCCTGTAGAGCTTTGAGATGATTGGGGTGGCGTTCCATGTAGATGAGGTTGAACAAAACCAAAAGGAGGTTGTTGCATTAGCTGAGGTGGACCCGTTGGAGGAAATTGAAGATGTTTCTGTGCAAAAGGACCAGATGCTTGTCCTGGATATGCTTGAGAAGGACCCGTTTAAACTGAGCATGTGCCAACCCATGTGAACCACGGAATGACCACCTCTACTTGTATCTATACATTGTCAAATTGAATCAGTAAGAAGTTTCACCTCTACTTGTATGTATATGTGAAAAGTGAACAGGTTCATGAACTGAAATGAAATGATAAGTAAGGAGTTTTACCGGCATTAGAAGGTTATTGGCGTTACTGCAGCAGCTGAACATTCTTTGTACCTATACGTTGTCAAGATATTCAGTGGTTCAAAACATATTCAGATAAAAGTTACATGAAGCTCCTTGATCAACTGTTTAGCATTCAGGGCAGGCACGATGTTTCGGCGAGCATTTGGAGAGATAAGCCTTCGTCAACAACCTTGTTAACGAAAGATACCGACATTCAACAGATCAACCTGCAGGACATGGTCTAGAAATAAGATTCGCGAAACACTACTTGATTCAGTTTACATAAGAAATTAAAGAATACTATATAGAATCAGATTGGTCAGTTCTCACCTCCCCAGATATGCAAAGATATGCACTCGAGTTCTTGAGTGTGTTACATCAGTTTCATAATAACTGTAAGCTTTCATAATTGCATCCACAATTCTTAATACCGACCTAATATCCAAGGAAGACTTTAAGTGTGATTGTCTTTGGTAGTTTCTGCTCAAAATGAGTAAGAAATCCGGGTGGTATCTGTTGCAATTAAGTGTTAAACAACAACTCATTAGCCATATTATATCATTTTTTATCTAGAGAAAGTGTTTAACTTTTATCAGTTTGAATTTTAAAAAGCAGCAAATGTGACTCTGAAAAGTCAAATGTGATATGCTTTTCTTGATTAACCAAATTAAGATTCATTACACAAACTGAATTCAAATAATCCATAACATTCAAAATAAAAGAGTTATACCGGCTGTCATTAGCAAAAGCCTAAACTATATAAGATAATTAAAACCGGGTTTGTAGTTGTTATTGCGATCTGTCAGGTGTAGGACTGGAACTTGCGAGTAATGGACATGGATACCTTTAACTCTCACCCGCAGACGCGATTTTTTCTTTCCCGTCACCCATCTGTTTGAACATTTTTTTCCATGCCCGCGCATAGGTTTGACAGTAGATAAATGTAATACAGCTATTACAACACTTACCCATATTTCCGTCTATTCTAAAGCTTCACAACCTCGATGTAAGCTCAATCATGAAAGTCTTTCGACTGTTCTCCATGTTGACCCTTCATAAGGCCAGCTGAAATTGCGGCGACGTCCTTCTTCACCTGCAACGTAGAAAGAAAAAACTTGTCTGCACTTGGTTATCTATAAGTAGCTTCTCAACAACCACCCTTCATCCTATTGTCACCTTATCCACCAGTATGCGCATAAAAACAAACAAAAAAGTAAATGACGTATAAAAAATTTAAAGACGCATACACCATGAATTTGTATTCTACGATAACGTATAATTACAGAACTACTATTATCGGCATATTCATGAAGAGGCAAATATCAATTTTTAAGCATACCTTTGCAATTCTGCCATATCGAAGTCCACCTTGACTTCTTTTGGGAATCTACAACCTTCAATGTGGCAAGAAGATAAGAAACTATGGGCAGTTGTTGCGACAATACCAAAAGATATCTGTGACTCACATAAAATCTGTGGCGTTTATGGAAGCTGCAACACCGAAGACACGCATAAATGTGATTAAAAAGATGGAACAGATGGGTTTATCAAGTATTCTAATGTAAAAAGGCTAGATACAAAAACTTGTAGTTTTACAATAAACATCTTTAACGGAATGTAAAGCAATATGCCTATAGAATTGCACTTGTATGGCATATACAAATACTGATATCAAATGTGATGGAAGTGGTTGCTTGTATTGGTTCAATGACCTATTAAATATATATCAGGGCATCCTCGAAGGTTGATCAAGATACATTTGCAAATACTCATGTATTTGAGCACAATTGACATAGTAAGAGAAGTGGTATTTCATCTACTGCTATTTTGACGTAAAGATAATGTAAAAAATTGAATGTGTGGTTTTTATTACATAAATTGAACTCTTCTGAATGAGGTTTTAAGATAGATGTAAAATGTGAGTATGTCACTAAGAATATATAAAAACCTGATGGAACCGTGATTTCTTCGTCATCACTGATCTACATATACTCATTCGAACGATTATTCTCGTTATTTATCACACATGCTTAATCTATAATTGAGCATCTACACACAATCTAAAGTAGGTCAGAAAAATCTTATTATAGGTTTCCGGAATTCCACTCAAAGATAGACAGTTGAGCTACGAATCCTATTGTGCAATAGCAAGTAATATGCCCCAGTAACCGTGGTACATATAAACACAATGATGCCAATGATAAGGATGATCACATTACTGTACTTGCACAGTTACTGAGAGAACCATAAGTGTTTTACATTTAAACATGTTATCAAAATCCACGAAATAGTATTTCAGCAAGCATGCTCTAAGCAAAAATAATTCGTCTGAAGCCAAAAATTAAAGAGAGTTGAACTTACCCCCAAGCAAGAGAAAGAACCTTCTGATAGAACACAGTTGACAGCTCTGAGTGTGCGCCAAGCTGAAAGAGTCGAGATAAATGGATTAATAATGTCACACGAATTCCTGAAGAATTTAGTTTATAAGCAAATATTATTACAAAATACATGTCTAGTGTACCTGAGTGCCCACAGACGAAGGTACGAAGCAAAAAAAAAANAAAAAAAAAAAAAAAAAAAAAAGATGTTTGGTGGTATGCACCAACAAACAGGTGCCAAAAGTGGTCCTATAACGCGTGGTTCCGGGTGGCCGTAATTGTCTTAAAGCACCAATAGGGGCGAGCACGAGTGGTGACCCTCACCCTTATGGATGGTCTAAGAGGTAGAACATCGTATATAGAGATTAGTGAAAAAAGCATAATAAACTTGTGACACCCCTAGAATTACTCAAAGTCATTGTAGAATTACCCCCACGTGGTCAGAAACATCTGTGAAAAGGTCCATAACCACAGCCCCTAAGCCGTTCACTTACAATGTCAATCCTTGTCTCCAAGTGCATAGGTGACCATCATAAGCTCCGTCATTAGAGTGTTGCCATCTATGCTACATGTTAATCATCCTAAAGGACAAATCGTAAAGTCCTAAACTTCGCTTCACTAAGGTTTTAATCCTATTTATGCTCAATTGAATATGACGCAAGTGAAAAAAGGCTTAATCATTGACTAAATATAAACTAAATAAGCTACATACAAACTAAATAAGCTACATACATCCTGTGTAAGTGAAGAAGAAATCTCACTTGGTAATGGTTCCATCAACATCTGAGACCAAAATGCGTGTATCCCAACTCCACAGATAAATTCTGGCATCCACCTGAGAGGAATGCGTGTCTAGTAAGCTACACAATATAACACACAAGCCACACACACACACACATCACAACAACACAATAACAAATGTGAGAAACTACAAATAACCTTTTAAGCCCAAAGCACTGATGTTTAAAAAGTGAACGTTACTGTGTTTGGCCCTTGTGCAAGATTCAAAGAAGCTAACTGCTCGGACGTTGGAGTAAGTGCCCGAGTGTGATTCTTATCCAACTTAGGTCAACAATTTATTTTTTCTCCATAAATCTCTGGTACAGTATCAACATTAGAATCCTTTTTATCAGATACGCTTTTACTTACTAATCTTCTAAACGGCCATAAACTCCAACTTCCACCTGCAACACCTCACATCTCTCGCTTTGTCTATACAGATAGTTATGAAACTGTGGAAACAGGTCCTGGAGGCGTGAATACACTTAGTCATGTTGCACATCCTAAGTCATCCAGCTTCTTTACAAATTATGGAATGGACAGTTGTTTCTCCAAAAAAGCACGTCATCAAAAGTCTAGGTAAACTATATTTTGGTTAGAATATATGGGTTGAAACGGGTCTCTTTTAGTACAATTTCAAACACCCCATAAACGTGAAAGTTAGATTTCATCGGTCTTTAAACCGTGTTGGGTGTAAAGGGTGTTCTAAAGATTAGCTTTTGATTAGTTAGCTTTTTCAATTCTTGATTTCTTTTTCAGGTCTTTTGAACGGGCTAGGTGAATCCGGTATGGAAGGAATTACAGGAGAATTGTCTACAGTCTTACAGGTCAGCCTTTAATCTGTCATAGTGGTGTTTTGGCAAGCTTGCTTGGGGAGCTTGATCGACATTTTGTGGTAGAAATAAGCTATATGCATGTAAATCTTACTATTGTAATTTAGATGTTGCATGCAACTTTTTTCAATATGGGTTACTTCTTGATTCTTTCACACTTTTTGCACCTATCGGTCTTGTACATGTGGGCAATTTCTTGCACCAACAGGTCAATAACATGAATAACAAATTCACTAATACTATCAGATCATCCAAAAAAATGCTATATATGTCAAGTACTCGTGCACACTAACTAAAGGGAAAGTGTGTATACTCACCCGTCTTGTTCGGTTGCACCAATGACTGAGGATTGATTGCAGCAGAAGTAAAGTGTTTTTGAATCGTTTGAAGCCGTAGGCCATTTACAGATGCGCAATTGTTATTATTATTAGATACGTATGATGGACCGGCTGAACTTGCAACACATACCGCCATACATTTAACAATTGACGACTATATAAATCAGAAGCAAAAATTTGTACAAAAAAAATAAAAAAAAATAATAATAAATAAATAAATAAATAAATAAATAAAAAAACAAAAAACAACGAAACATACAAAGAGTTTAATGAGCAACCTGCAATCCTGTCGCAAACGTTACAGGAACATATATCTACCGTAAGTAAATTATGTAAAAGCATAACACGTTGAATGAAACCGCAACGGTACAAAATTAATAATAGACAAATTAAACATCTATAAGAATAAAAAACGCACAAATCAGGAGACAACTTTTAGCAATTTCACAAATCACTCCATCATAATCTAAGCTATTTGATCGAATCTGTATACACCAATAACATAATAATTATTAATGATTACATAAAAAAATAGGGTTTTGATCAGTAACTATAATTCAATTGCATGTTGTATCATTCAATCAGCATAGAATATCACTTAAATATAGGGTCATACCCGTCAGATGTAAATGAGTCGAGATGGACTTGTCTACTCATAGATGTTACCTCCATCTCGGTTTGGTTTGATCATGGCTGACCAAGAATAAATCAGCACCAAATTTACTAATAGCTTCTTCCTTTTTCCTTGGGCTACATTCTATGCATAAGAATAACAAAGCTTCAAAAAAAAAAAAAAAAAAAAAAAAAAAAAAAAAAAAAAAAAAAAGTTGAACGACTCATGCCAATATCTGGATGATGTGAATGATATTAGTGGTTGATAAAAGGTGGATTTTTAGGGTTAATGAATAAAATGTGCGATTGGTATAAAGGATACATATATTATCAACTAATAAATTTTGTTTGGGCTTTTGACACAACTTTGGATAGCTCCAGATTGAGATGTTTGCATACGAAGTAAAATGACTCCATGTTCGATCCATCACCATCATAATTTTTTAAACTAATAGAAAAATATGAATTTGTTTAAAAAAAACCGCAAATTTTAAATGAAAAAATGATGGCATGTGCTTTAAATTAAATTAACGTAAATCCAGAAATACATTTAAAAAATTTTGAAATATTATTTAAAAAAAAATATAAATATTGCTACCATGGACAGATTGTGATGACATGCCTGATAATTAATTACTGGGCAATGAGGTGGCGATTAATGAACGTCATAAACGGGGCCTCTCCTGTTACTAATACTATTATATATACTACTTACTGCATATATATTATATATATATATATATATATATGATTATAATATATACTATTATATATATATATTATATATATATAATATATAACAGGAGGCGCTTACACGTAAATGCCACCTCATTGCCCAGTCATTGCCATGTAATTCATTATCAGCCATGTCATCACGGCGTTACACGTAAATGCCACCTCATTGCCCAGTCATTGCCATGTAATTCATTATCAGCATGTCATCACATTGTGGCCATGTAAGCAATTTTTTTAATTAAGCAACATGCAAGATTTTTTTTACATTTATTTAATTTATTTAAATTTCGGATGCAATTTATTTAATTTAATTGATTTTCGGATAATATTTATAATTTGAAGGGATTAAAATTCGAATTAAATTTGTGTAAAAATGAACATAGTTAGACTCGAACCTGTGTCTTAGGTTAACATGCAAACATCTCAACCAATGGAGCCAATCCATTGATTGTGATCAAGGACAGAAAACAAAAATAATATACTAGGAAAAAGAGCAATTTAAATTATCACATATCTTTTCCTTAAATATAGTTCCAGAATATTAATTTGTTAACCTAAATTCGATTTAATACGTGAGGCGGGTAGAAAATGCGACAACCAAAAAAAATGTCGACTTTCTCTTTTTTCTCTAAACCCTAATATTTATGTTTGTTTTTACGTTTATGCAGATTTGCAGTGATTTATCTTGCTTTTTCATGCACAACTGTAAGTGAAGATTATGAGAAAAGTCAGATTATCCATGTTTTGGAGGTTAGTAATATCATTGTTTATGTTCATACTTAGATCTCAATCTTACTTCTCTAACTACAGGAGCAAATCCATTGTCTACAAAGGTTTGCAGTATGGAGGTTAGTATATATCATTGTTTATGTTCTGATCATGCAGTATTTACTCATAAGTTTGTTAACCATATTTTCCCTCTTATGCATGCCGCTAATTTATTCATTCTTATTCTTATTCTGCAAAAAGCTATTTTTTTCTTTTGATTTGATGTTAAAATTATTTTATTTGATATGTCCAGCAATTGATTTTAATGATGTTTGTGTTTAATATTGTTTACATTCGAGGGGAGCAACAACAGGTAATACATGTTCTTAGATTCCAATATATGTTTTGAAGATAAATTCGAGGGCAGCAGAAACAGGTAATACATGTTCTTTGATTTCAATGATGTTTGTGGTTAATATTGTTTACATTCGAGGGCAGCTAATACATGTTTTTTAATTTCAATGATGTTTGTGCTTAATATTTGTTAATCAACTGGATAGTGTTTGTTTAGATAGGATATCCCAAGTGGCTGAGATTGAGGACGTATGGGTCAAGTTCAGGTGGTTTGAAATCGTTATTTAAAGTTACCCATGTTAACTAAAGCAGGAGGCATGAGGCTCGGAGAGTGCATGGAGCCTTGATGGTGAATTATCTTTTACTTCCACTTTAGTTAACATGTTTCTCTGATAGCCCAAAACATATCTACATTGTACATCCAGTCTTATCTGCTTATAATTAGACTCGTGAAATGGGTTTGAACTACATTTTGCAGTGTGCTGCGGGTCTATATATTTACAATCAGCTTATGACGATTCCCAATCTGTTAGCTCCACCAACACATAGCATCTGGAAGAAAAATGGAAAATTCGGGACATCAAACCCAAGTATGGCTTCTCTCTCATATCTGTTGTTTGTATTTTCCTTTTAGGCACTAGGAAGATCTCTAAATTCAAGTCCGCTATAGGCGCATTTAGGGTTTCGTATGCAATCATAAGACATAGGTTTTGGGGCTATGCGTTGTATAAGAGTAGAGATGATGTTACAATCATAGCGAATTTGATTAATACTGAAGATGAAATATTTATCCGGGAAAAAAAAGTATGGTTATTAAGAGAAATCACTCATTTCAGACGCATACTATTTGCTGCCAACGTGCAGGCACACACATAACGTAAAAAAGCATATCACATATAGATCATGGCATGTTCTAATGTTATTCAGCATACCGCAGAGTATATATTATTACCACTCCCTTTTCTATGACTCATACGAATAATAAGTCATTAATTTCTTTTCTGGTCCGTTAAAAATGTATATACGAATATGTATGAGTAAGGCCTTCTGAATAAATGTGAATGTTTGATGTGGTGTAAATACGGCTGTGGCCATTTTAGCCAGGTATTTCAGTATGAGTGAGGCCTTCTGAGATTAGCTGTTGCAGACTCCTTGGAATTAGCTATTGCAAAATCTACAGCTTGATATATAGCTGTTGCAAAACAGGTTCATATCAAAATATGAGTTGGATATATTTCAGTAGTCGAGTCCTAGAGCTTAATTTCATTGTAGTGTTTTTTTGTTATATCAAGATGTAGATGTTGTCCAACTAGGTCGTGTTTTTTATTCATGTTTTATGGAACCACAACGCCATAACAGCCTATTATCAGTTTTGACCCTTTTAGGTAAAAATGGGTTGGTTATGAAACGGGTCGAATGGGCCTCAAAATTCAACCAGAGGAATTTCAAATGCTTAAAAATCCTTATCCTTAATTTATGTCTCACATGAGAGGCGCGAAGATACACCTCACAAATATAAGGTTGGAGCCCTTATTGTTTTGGTAAGATGACCAGGGAGTATACTTTAGCTTATTTTGTCATCTTAGTGACTAATTAGAATTTTGAAAAATCGATAAGATCACTATCGACATGTTGAACATGAGCTTATCAGGTTTTTCATATACATATAAGCTCATAAGACCAGAATATAGACTAATCCAAACACCCCCTTAAATAATTGCTCAGCTCCCATGCGTTAAAGATTTACATACTTAACTCAAAAATTTATGTAGCATTATAGAGAAGATTTTCACATGTAAATATCAACACGTGGATGGTTGTTTTACCTCAGATTATACTTTGTAACACCATTTGTAATTTGACTATGTATCATTGTATTATAGTTATCAAAATTTGTTTTGTTATGGTCTTAAACATTAACAAGGTACCATAAGTATCAAAAGCTAAAAATAAGTCATTAGCGGGATGTTTGGGCCTGATTTGTTAGAGTATATTTTAGACTAAAATAATAGATAAGCAGTTCCAAGCACTCAAAACTGATTATATGTTGCTAAACAAGCACATACACAAGCGATATCAAACACCCTCTATGTATTTCACTTAATGGTTCAACGGGTGTGATTATATTGGGTAAACAGCCACCGGCTCCACCAGCGATGAGTAGTGATTTAGAAACATTTACGGCATGGGTTAATCAAGTAAGGCGTCTCAAGGTATTGACTTTAACCAAATGGTTTAGTATCACATAAGTTTTTTAAGGGTTAATCAATGCATATCTGAGTTCTTTACTTATAGTTGATGTATTGACCACTTATGACTTTTTTTTTCCTCCATGATAAATTTAAAACGATTTGATTTATGGTTGATGAAGGTAATTGAGTGGAGCTTGCAAAATCAGGGAAAGATTATCTGGTCGAGAAATTGCAACACGTATGAAATTTTCGGCCCTTTAAAATGCTAAAAACGATTATATAAATTATTGATATGAGTGTGGCTCATTATGTAGGTTCTGCGTTTTTTGGCAAGAAGGCGTCTGCAATCTCGCTCTGCTTGCTAGGTGATCAAAGGAGTCTGCGTACTGCGGCTATTTTGTTTGTTTTTATGTTAAAGTTTGCAGCTATTTATTATCATTGTTTTTTATTGTAGGCTACAATGGTAGTAGCATTTTTGCGGCAAGGCGCAGTGGCTGCAGCAATAGCAGCAATTTCCAATCAGTGTAAGCATCAATCAGCAGCTCCAATCAGAAAATTCTACATGAACATATATCAACAACGAACTTCTTAATGATGCAACCTCCGCCCAACCAAACCACGGTAAGTTACTCTGCACCATCTCTCACAATTTCATGGTTCTATTCTTCTTTAAAATGGTTGCTTATGTTTCCGTTAGTTTAAAATTTTGGTATACTATATTATGTTCCCCATCTTTAGTTATGTCTTCTTATAAAATTTCTATGGCCTGCCTGCTGCAATGTATACACAACCACAAATTTACCGACTTTGTGTCGTGAAAGAGGCTGCATCAGCCCAAGCCGAAGAAACACAAGTTGCGGAAACACAACCTTAATTCACTTTGATTTTTGATCTATCATCTAGCTTATACGATGGCTATAAGTCAAGTGAGAGAGAGATGTGCAGGAGCCAGTAGTTTGTGGAAAACAGCAGCCGCTGAACCGCTCTTAAAGATATTCCATCACTCTTAAAGACATTCCTTATTTTCATTTTTATCTAATTGTGTTGCAGCACAGAGTTAGATGGCAAACTAACGTCACTCAGTACATCTCAAGAATGAAATCCGGACACAAGGATATCTCACCACGAAGCTCTAACTGAAGCTCTTCCGGGTGACAACGTTTGGTTCAATGTGAAGAATGTTGTTTTTAAGGATCGGAAATAGTAGTTCCAAACACCCCCTTATTTTTCCATCAAGGTTTGTTGAGTATAAATGTTATTTTTCAGTTCAGAAGAATAAATTTGTGATGTATTAATCTTTTCCTTACATGTTTTAGTCGCTTCTTTTGACAATTTCACTTAAAAGTCTTATTAAACATAAATCATGGCAATGTAAGTCCCTTATGAGTGTGATCTCTGTTAAAGTACAGTCATAGCTTATTTCTTATCTGACTTGAGGTTTTTTATCCTATAATCAATGTTTTTCCTCTTGCAGTCAAGAGGGTATTATTCCTGTTGAGGTAGCTGCTCCGCTCCATCTCCTGCTTTTGGTGAGCCCATGGATTTCATGACTGCTTTGCAACTTGTATAGAGAAACTTACTTGCTCATGGTGGTCACATGCGTGGACTTCATTAGGGTGCAAAGGTGATTGAGAAGCATATTGGTAAACTTTGTGTAAAATGTGACAGATTGTTTCACTATTTGTGAGTTTATCTACTTACTTTTTGGTCTACTGTTATACAGTAGTTCTAATGAGAAATATTGTTGGGACATGAAAAAGAAGAAATTGAGTTGTCACATAAAAAGTAGGTGACAACTATGACACACGGGTGGGCACCTATAATATAAAATAAACAGTTCAAGATTACAATGTACATCTGTTCATTAACCTTTTTGCTTATCGGTCTAATACATCTAGCAGTTGTGAGTTAAGAACTTTACAGTTAATGATCTGAAAAATTGGTTTCCCATTGTTGACTGGTGATCTCATTAAAGGCATAGGTGACATGCCTATAGAAGGGACATTAATCGACACTCATACTAAGGAAGTAGTGAAGTCAGGACCTGAAAATCTTCAGGAAGAGTAGAATTAGTAGATGTTGACGCAATGGCTGATGGTGCAAAAGGAAATGAATACAAAAGCATATTTTTTCGTCAGATGGAAGGAAATAGATCTATTTGTGGGTAAACTAATAGAAGGTACTTTTGTTTTACCCTGTTGTTTTTTCGGCATGTAATAAAAGGTGGATGAATATTTCAAATATTACGCTACAAGCAATATTTGTGGATGATTTCAACGGGGTACAAGTTAAAAGAAGCGACATGATCACACTTCCCGGCATTAAAAAGGCTTCAAATAAACGGGTTACAGCAATGCTGATACGTGCGACACTTCGAAAATTGATTTATTACTCAAACCGTGTGAAGAAGATCTTAAAGTTTGGCCTCACAGGTTCTACTTTTGCGTCGATGCTTGCCAACTTTTGTCTAATAAACTTAACACCAGCGGTACGCGGGTATGTAAAGGAGGACACAATGTCCATGAAGATAATTGATAAATCAGCTGATCATTGGTATGTTAGCCGTTTACGGAAGTTCACTGTAAACATAGATTAAATGTATTGTGAAAAGAAGATGGTCTCATTATATGTGCAGGCACGTATCACAATTGTCTTGATTCATACATGTAACTAATTATATACGGATGTAGAATTACAATCTTTTTACATATATTTTACATCCACCTACGAAAAGCATATTTTACATGGAATAAATGGCACGGTCAATCCTTATATATATATCTATATATATATATGTATATATATATGTATATATATATATATATATATATAGAGTGAGGATCACGTGCGGATACTTTTTTTAGTGCGGACGTACGGATGAATCTTGGCCACCCATTTCAGATCTGATCTTGACTTTTTGTAAAAAAGTCAAGATCTGCGCAACTATCACGGTACCAATTCACCATTAAAACGATTTTTTTAATTTTTTTCCTTTTGAGTGATTCTTACTATTGTTGTATTCTTTACTTTTTTTTATTTTTCCAGATTTTTCTGAACACTTTTTGTTTTGTGATTATGAGTACTACCGTGATATTAATGATATTATGAAAGGGTTTTATGATAGTTACGGTGATATTATAAAACCAACGTGATATTAAGCTTTTTTACATGTAAATATGAACCGTGATATTGAAAAAGTTACTTTGATATTAGTAAAAAAACTTAATATCATTGTTTTTTTCATTACAATATTAAAAAACTTACGGTGATATTAAAAAAAATCAAAACATAAGTATGAGTGTTGCAGTGATATTAAAAAAATCATAGTATCATAATAACTTTTAACCATGAAAACGATTCTTCTTTCAATTTTTTTTCAGCGATTATTAATAATTTTTTGTCCTCTTTCTTTTTGTTATTTTTTCAGATTTTTTTGAATTATTTTTTTTTTGAATGGTAATGTGATATTATCCGCACCATCCCTACTTAAAAGCTAATCCGCACCTGATCCCTTCCCTATATATATATATATATATATATATATATATATATATATATATATATATATATATATATATATATATATATATATATATATATATATATA
>LBNU01035309.1:41527-53357 GCA_014162995.1 Artemisia annua
ATATATATATATATATATATATATATATATATATATATATATATATATATATATATATATATATATATATACATATACATATATATGTATATATATATTATATATATATATACATATGTATATGTATATATATATGTATATATATATATATACATATATATATGTATATATATACATATGTATATGTATATATATATATATGTATATATACATCTATATATATATATATATATATATATATTATATATAACAGGAGGCGTTACACGCGTATTGCGGAGGACTAAAATTCGTATGGATTAGTAGGACTAAAATTCGTATTTAAAAATTTAATTAGCAAGATTAGAACCTAGGATCTTTTAATAGAGTAATGAGGATGATTACCACTAGAGCAATTTATTTTTTTGAGATATATCATCCAAAACTATAAATATAATGTTCAAAGAATATACTAGACAAAAGATCAATTTAAATTATCACACATATCTTTTCCTTAAATATAGTTCCAGAATATTAATTTGTTAACCTAAATTCCATTTAATACGTGAGGCTGGTAGAAAATGCGACAACCAAAAAAAAATGTCGACTTTCTCTCTTTTTTCTTCTCTAAACCCTAATATGTCATATTATGTTTGTTTTTACGTTTATGTAGATTTGCAGTGATTTATCTTGCTTTTTCATGCACAACTGTAAGTGAAGATTATGAGAAAACTCAGATTATCAATGTTTTGGAGGTTAGTAATATCATTGTTTATGTTCATACTTAGATCTCAATCTTACTTCTCTAACTCCAGGAGCAAATCCATTGTCTACAAAGGTTTGCAGTATGGAGGTTAGTATATATCATTGTTTATGTTCTGATCATGCAATATTTACTCATAAGTTTGTTAACCATATTTTCCCTCTTATGCATGCTGCTAATTTATTCATTCTTATTCTTATTCTGCAAAAAGCTATTTTTTTCTTTTGATTTGATGTTAAAATTATTTTATTTGATATGTGCAGCAATTGATTTTAATGATGTTTGTGTTTAGTATTGTTTACATTCGAGGGGAGCAACAACAGGTAATACATGTTCTTAGATTCCAGTATATGTTTTGAAGATAAATTCGAGGGCAGCAAAAACAGGTAATACATGTTCTTTGATTTCAATGATGTTTGTGGTTAATATTGTTTACATTCGAGGGCAGCTAATAGCCTAATACATGTTTTTAATTTCAATGATGTTTGTGCTTAATATTTGTTAATCAACTGGATAGTGTTTGTTTAGATAGGATATCCCGAGTGGCTGAGATTGAGGACATATGGGTCAAGTTCAGGTGGTTTGAAACCGTTATTTAAAGTTATCCATGTTAACTAAAACAGGAGGCATGAGGCTTGGAGAGTGCATGGAGCCTTGATGGTGAATTATCTTTTACTTCCACCTTAGTTAACATGTTTCTCTGATAGCCCAAAACATACATCTACATTGTACATCCAGTCTTATCTGCTTATAATTCGACTCGTGAAATGGGTTTGAACTAATTTTGCAAGTCTTATCTGCTTATAATTCGACTCGTGAAATGGGTTTGAACTAATTTTGCAATTTCCAATCAGTGTAAGCATCAATCAGCAGCTCCAATCAGAAAGTTCTACATGAACATATATCAACAACGAACTTCTTAATGATGCAACCTCCGTCCAACCAAACCACGGTAAGTTCCTCTGCACCATCTCTCACAATTTCATGGTTCTATTCTTCTTTAAAATGGTTGCTTATGTTTCCGTTAGTTTAAAATTTTGGTATACTATATTATGTGCCCCATCTTTAGTTACGTCTTCTTATAAAATTTTTATGGCCTACCTGCTGCAATGTATACACAACCACAAATTTACCGACTTTGTGCCGTGAAAGAGGATGCATCAGCCCAAGCCAAAGAAACACAAGTTGCGGAAACACAACCTTAATTCACTTTGATTTTAGATCTATCATCTAGCTTATACGATGGCTATAAGTCAAGTGAGAGAGAGATGTGCAGGAGCCAGTAGTTTGTGAAAAAATGCAGCCGCTGAACCACTCTTAAAGATATTCCATCACTCTTATATTCCTTATTTTCATTTTTATCTAATTGTGTTGCAGCACAGAGTCCACTTGACCAGTACACCTCAAGAATGAAATCCGGACAGAAGGATATCTCACCACGAAGCTCTAACTGAAGCTCTTCCAGGTGACAACGTTTGGTTCAATGTGAAGAATGTTGTTGTTAAGGATCGGAAATAGTAGTTCAAAACACCCCCTTATTTTTCCATCAAGGTTTGTTGAGTGTAAATGTTATTTTTCAGTTCAGAAGAATACATTTGTGATGTATTAATCTTTTCCTTACATGTTTTAGTCGCTTCTTTTGACAATTTCACTTGAAAGTCTTATTAAACATAAATCATGGCAATGTAAGTCCCTTATGAGTGTGATCTCTGTTAAAGTACAGTCATAACTTATTTCTTATCTGACTTGAGGTGTTTTATCCTATAATCAATGTTTTTCATCTTGCAGTCAAGAGGGTATTGTTCCTGTTGTGGTAGCTGCTCCGCTCCATCTCCTGCTTTTGGTGAGCCCATACATTTCATGACTGCTTTGCAACTTGTATAGAGAAACTTACTTGCTCATGGTGGTCACATGCGTGGACTTCATGAGGGTGCAAAGGTGATTGAGAAGCATAAAACTTTGTGTAAAATGTGACAGATTGTTTCAAATCTACTTACTTTTTGGTCTACTGTTATACAGTAGTTCTAATGAGAAATATTGTTGGGACATGAAAAAGAAGAAATTGAGTTGTCACATAAAAAGTAGGTGACAACTATGACACACGGGTGAGCACCTATAATTTACAATAAACAGTTCAAGATTACTATGTACATCTGTTCATTAACCTTTTTGCTTATCGGTCTAATACATCTAGCAGTTGTGAGTTAAGAACTTTACAGGTTTTTTTTTTTTTTTTTTTTTTTTTGGGCGAAAAACATAAAAATATATATAAATAAGAGATCAAGAAGATCCCAAAAAAGATACACTTGAAGAACCATTGAAACAACAACAAAAAAACCAAACTAAGAAGGGTGGATCAAATAATCCCCAGTGAACATGACCAAACTGTAAAAGATAACTGTGCCTTGAGCTTGAACACCTGCAACTTGCCTTTCACCTTGAACTACTTGAAACTAGCCTTCATCATGAAACATCAACTTGAAAAACCTTGAAGCTGACTACTGAACATGAAACATCAACTTGAAAAACCTTGAAGCTGACCACTAAAAACGAAACCACTTGCTGAAAGACCTCAACCATGGGATCCCATCTAGAAAAAAAGGCCCAAAAGGGAACAACAACTAAAATCAAAAGATTTTTGACCGAAAATGAGATGGAAGGCTGACGAGACAAACCCAACTAACTGACAACCCCACTTGAAACCAAGGACCAATACAAACTTTTGAAACAATAAAACATATAGCTCGCCCATCTGCTAAAAAATACCACAAGCAGGACTACAAGAACTCCCTGTGAGATGTCCGAGAACAAAAACAAGACAAGTTGCAGAAGAAGATGGAGCAGAACATTTGGTGGCGACGACGACATTACGATACTGGAACAATGGGAAAGAAAGACACACACAACAATCCTCCCTTTAGAATTACATCCCAATCCTATCATGTACCATGATAGGAGCCTCATTGTCTTTTTAAAGGAGATTCATCAGCTTCAACCAATCCTTTGATAAAGTTCCCGAATTTTTCAAGCTCGCTTTCTTGAGTCTTCATATTAATAAGTTTTCCAAGAGATTTGTTCTGCTTTCTAGCTCCTCTCAACACAGAGACTTCATCACCACTTAAATCGTTCAGAGAACTACTTTGAGGGATATCTTCAAAAAGATCATCCCGTACACCAACTTTGGACCTACCCCTTTTATTTCGAACTGACTTTGGAGAGGTATCTTGACTACCTTCGATCACTTTTGACTTCCCATTTGCCTTTCGATCTTTAGATTTATGCATATTTTTCCTGAATATAGCACAAGAAGATCTACAATCTTTTCCGATACAAATTCCATTATCACATTCCTCATCCAGGTGAGAATTTTGAATAGGCCCAGGATTTTGTGTATCTTTTGAAGCAATTGGATTTAAAATGGGGATTTGATTATGCTGTGAAGTTCACTGGTGATGTTAGCCGTTTGCCGGAAGTTCACTGTAAACATAGATTAAATGTATTGTGAAAAGAAGATGGTCTCATTATATGTGCAGGCACGTATCACAATTGTCTTGATTCATACATGTAACTAATTATATACGGATGTAGAATTATGATCTTTTTACATATATTTTACATCCACCCACGAAAAGCATATTTTACATGGAATAAATGGCACGGTCAATCCAGGAAAGGTTTTGGCGCTCCTGTGGCTATCAGGAAGTGGAAAAACTATGCTCCTAAGTTTGCTGGGAGGTTGAGTTACTGATGCTAACCAATGAGGATCAACTACGTATAATAAACAACCGTACTCAAAGTTCCTAAAGAGCAGGTATGTATAATGTTTTCCAAATGAATTGATGTTCAGTGGCTTATATCATCATATAAGCCTAATTGTGACCCAAGATGATATTCTGTTTTCGCATCTAACAGTGAAAGAAACGATAACATATGCGGCTCTTTTACAACTACCTAAAATATTAACAAAACAAGAGACAGAAAAATAAGTAGCAAATATCATCCGTGAACTTGGTTTGGAGAGGTAATGGAGTCATATTTTCTACATACTACTGAATCTCAAAACCAAAAAAAAAAAAAATATTAGTACTAAAATATACACTTGGATTCACGGCCAGATACCAAAGTATATGAAAAGTGAAGATTTGCCTCCAACACCTCTCTTGAAGGTGAATGTTACTTCGTATATGATTTGAAATATCAATGTTTTTGTTCATAACTATCAACTGTTTTAGATTGATAAATTGGTTCCCTGATTATGTATACGATTAGATTATCAAAAATTCATTATTTAAATCTTTACACCTTTCTTAGGAAATTACGTTTTTGGCCGTGTTAACCCATATGTATATGTTGGAGCAACGTGTATAGAAGGTATTAAGTCAATTAACGTGTTTATACGAGCACAATCTTTTATCTCTTTTATAGTCACCATATCAGGTTGTATGGATCATGTTCAGTTACACTTAAAAAGTTTGCCATTGTTAGTTAACTCTAGCAGAGTCGTTATTTTTAAAATGACAAGTGTGTGCGCTTTTTAACAAAAGGCTTAGGGTTAAATAGAATCAACATGATACTTGGAGTGTTTAGGTGGGGATAAAGATTTCATGTGTTCTTAACATGAGAAAGAAAGTCAAGTTGGCAATTTTAGAAGCTTATCGCTACCAGCTAAACATTCTCTTTTATTTGTTTGAATCAATAAAGTTGGATTGAAATGCTCACTAATCAAGATAAAACATAATTTGAATTGAAAGCAAGAGGTCTTTGTATTGTAAGGGGGACAATCAAACCTACGAAAACTTCCAGGAACATTTGTGAACGTTTGCAAAACATACGATGTTGGACCATTTTTTCTCTCCTATTTTGATACTTAACTATCAATATATTATATTTGCACACGCCACCCTTTAAGCCGCATTTGAAATTATGTAGTCACATTAGTTAAAGTGTGAGTAGAGGAATTGCAAGAACTTAGTAGTTCTCTTCCACGGCTTTAATGAGTTTTTTTATTTTCCTTTTAGTCCATGTATCACCCTCATTGCAACATGATGAATGTGTTTGCTGATTCAGGTTTGAACCACAAAGTTAATACAATTGTCATTGTTGCTACACAGACCTTATAACATTGACTCAGCTCTTTAAAGACCATGTATCATTTCCTAAGTCTATGCGAATGTTCGTAACTGTATCTTAAAGTTGGTTAGGTGGTAATGAATAATCGCAAATGGGTAGTTACATTTAGAGTCTTAGTGTATGTTATTAATGAGTCCAACGTGTCTAACTTATAATATATTCTGTTATTTTGTCTAACTCAAGTTATAAATGTTGCAGTAACGGGTCAAAGTCAGGCGCTTCAATGAAATGTGTCGGTTGTCAAGGTTTTGGAATAAAGGTGTCAATCAGGCAACTTGGCCCATCTATGATTTAGCAATTCCGCTCCTGCACCATTTCAGGAAGCTGCCTTGACTGCATTAACGAGTCCCTCAGAGTACTACAAATCTTTGATACAAGTTAGAAGTTTACAAAAAATTTAAGTCATCATTCTATATAATCATCTACTTGGTCCATTTATGATTATTGGGATTATGAATTAAAAAGAGATTTCATGTTGAAGTCACTTGGTGAGGTGAGGCTCAACATTAAGTTTAAATTGGGATCCTTTTTCATATTTGCAGCATTTGCGGAGATTTGCAAACTTACCGATGTACGTGCTATTTCATAATGCTTTTTTCTTATATACATTTATACTTTTCACTATCGAATGACTTTAATTGGAATTGTTTTATTTTTTTGGTAAATGAGCATAAATTCGGATTTTATTGATGTAAAAATTAATTGTACAAGATTCGAACATACGATTTCTTGGTTCAAGAATAACTATTTTTACCACTAGATCAATTTAATTTTTGATTTATATCATGTAAATCTATATTTATAAATCTACAACTAATTATCCACCATATCTATTTTTTATAATCTTTTTAGTTAATGTCCACCTTTTATCCATTTATCACACAAAACCCTAAACCAATTCCACGATCTGTTTATCAAGCTGCTCCTTTGTGCGTTCACCTTTGTCTCATTCCCATTTGTATGGCATCCTTTTAGCTAAATATCAAAGTTGAGGTTTATAAAGATGCTACTAATCGTTTAAAAAAGGCCTGCATACTCATAATACTTATTCAATCAATATTGCTAGGTATGTACATAAAGAACTACTGCAATATTATGTTTTTTAAACTTTTTATGCTAAGGTGTAATTTATATTTATGTCGTCACATGATTGGATAACTCAGGAACTGACATTAATGGAGACACTTTTGATTCAATCGCATGTGTTGCATCAACCAACCTGTATATGTATCATGCATAAATACAGACAATGGTGGCTTTAGTTTAATGTTTGACATCTTTTATAATATGTTTCGTATATGTATCATGCATAAATACAGACAATGGTGGCTTTAGTTTAATGTTTGACATCTTTTATAATATGTTTCTTATATTCGTTGATAATTTAATGCTATTGCTTGCAGGTTAATCATTTTCTCTAATGATCATGATATTCCCATGAACGGCATGGTAAGTAATTACAAAAATGGTTTGTTAGTGACGTGCTTGGGGATACCAATGATTTATGGAATTAATATTGTTCATGTCCATAACAATGTTTATAAAGCTATATGTTTTCCTCACAATGTAGGCCTTAGAGTTACCAGGTAATCATTCAAGAGCCAAAATTTACAAGTAATATGCAACTTTCATCTCATGATATACATGTCATTATATTAATAAAACTGAACAGGGATCCGCTTTTGATTAACAAGATTGGAGCTGCAACTGCACTTGAAATTTCTCAAAACCATTACTAACAGTTTATATAAAAGTATGTGTTCAACACAAACCATTCTTAAAACATTGCCATACTTTTATAAGTACTTAACATGTACGAATTTTCTAAATTCTATTGATGTTTAATTGGTGGTAAATCATAGCTTGTGTTTATATGTGTTTTCAGGCTGACAAGTCGAGTTGGACCGTTGCTGATGCAATGGACTAACATAATACAATGAACCTTTAATAGGAGAATGCTAATTGTAAAGTTAACCACTCACGATCAGAATATTGTAAAGCTCTATGGGTTTTGATCTCATTCACGACACTCATTTTATAACCATGATTCTTCAGAGAATGTGACGAGTTACCATAATTATTAGACTTCTGTTGTTGACAAAATGCAGCGGCTTGCCGATGTAACTGGACGCCTCAAATTTCTTTGAGTTAACGAGGGTAGCTATTGTAGGAATGTGACAATTTGTTTTCGTTGAAATGTCATCAAGTAATATGTAAAATTGTGGAAGTAACTGTTATCAGTATAGTTTACAAAGCTCATTAATTTTAGTCTTTAAATCTACAACTTATTTTTGTTAGTCGAATATTTCATATATGAGTCTCACATTTGATTTTTCTTCATTTGGCAATTATACGTTGGTATTCTTTATAATTTGTTAAAGAAAAAACAAACAAATTAATATTAGACAAAATCTTACATATAATACATGAACTCTTTCAACCCACTAGACCAATATCACAAACTATTTTGGATAAATTGACCAAAATCCTATTGAATGCTTATGTGTCTAAAGACTTTAGTATTGTAATAATAAATCTATTTGCACGCGATCTTCCCAATATATCTCATCTTCAACAAACCATCACACAAAGAGGCTTTTGCTAGGGTTTGAACATTCAGTTAATCACTGAATTACATTACTTATTATTTGAAAATCATAATAAACGCCTATCAAATTATATGAAAATCACGTAAATAAGTAAATATGTTTCATACTTAGATAAGTAAATATGGTCCGAAGCAGGATATGTTTATCCAAGATGTGTTACAATTTCCATGTACAATAATAAGATGAGTAGTTTCAAAAAAGCAAATGGTGCTTAATGGCACTTTCTTTCAACATGTCCACTTTTCCGACCATTTTTTTACCCGCCTTCTTTTGCTTAGAAGAGATGGAGAATAATAACAGTGAGGCAAGTTCATCTTCAAAATCAGAGATTATGCATAAATAGGACAACTGTGAGGATCTTTTCGAGAATGTTCATTGCTCCATAAACTAATTAGGAAAAAAAGTTGGTATTTTTTGCATTTTTGTTAACTGTCCAGTCAACCATTAAGCTTATGAACAATGAGATTCAATTCCATGAGTATGATGTGAAACCACACCACTATATATTATTCATTCGATAAGAGTTTTTTTTTTTTTTCCTCCTATTTTTAATTGCAGCCGTGGATGACTTTTGTTTCAAGTGTGTCGCCTCTCTTTATATGTTGTTGAATGTGTTTCATATTTCATAGTCTTAACAACGGATAATTTATTAACTTATATTTTCTTATATCGGATGAACATTTATTTCCTTTTATTCTTAATGCATTCAATAAATACGTTTATATGTTTATAATTAATTTACCTTAACTTAATTTTTTCCTTGGATATTCATAAGGCTAGCCTGCCCGATGGGTGAGCTATGCAACTATTAGTAAAAAGATATGTTGGTATTATTTGCTGAATACCCTTCGGATAACAAGATGCCGTTTAAACTTAACTGTATGCAATTTCTATTTTCGGTTTGTTTTGGAATAACTATTAATAAAAGTGAAGGCCAAACTATCGCAAGTTGGGTTGTTTCTCTAGAGGCTGGTTTTCTATCATGGCCAACTATATGTGGTTGTCTCCAAAGTGAAGAGCAGGAAGGGATTGAAAATTCTTTGTTGTGAAAAGGATGGTAATTACGCGAAATGAAAAACAAACGTTGTGTACAAAGAAGCTTTATTTCGCATTCGAGTTTAAATCATATACTTTGTTATTGCGGACATATCTTACAATATATAAAAGCTCAATAAAAGTTAACGTTTGTTTCTTTTCGTCGATAATTATTCAATAAATAATATGGTGTGTTTATATCTTATATTACGTTAACTAAATTTATTCAACGATATTCATAAGGCTAGCCTGCCCATGCAACTAAAATACAATCTAAATTTCCTTAAAAAAAGAAAAAAAAATAATATTAATAATAATAAGTTATAACTATAAAAGGTTACTAATACACCTACATGATTAAATTAAAATGTAAATTACAAGTCATGCCCGCCCATCGGGCGGGCTTCGAAACTAGTATATATATATATATATATATATATATATATATATATATATATATATATATATATATATATATATATTCGTACTATCTCCGAGGATAGCACGGGTAAATATGTATCCCCGGGTCGTTTTCCCAACAAAGGCTGAAATGGAGCTCGTTGGTTCGTGATCGTGAATCGTGAAGTGAATGTGAGGGGTTTATGGGGAACCCTAAGCTACAATTAAACTACAAATAATATAAATGCAAATAAAAACACGTAAAAGTGCACAAATAAGTCCTAAACGTAAACGGGAAATTGAAACGCTAAATTCCCAGGCTAATCTCGGGATTTCTAAGGCAACTACGGGAACTTAAGTCCTAAATGTGAAAACTAAATACCTAAGGGGCCTAAATGTAAATTTAAACTTTTAGAAAAATTAAAATATTTTTATGACTTTTTATTTAATTATTATTAATTAAAAACTACTTTTAATTATTTAAATTATACTAAAATACTATTTATTATGAAATTAAGCTAGAAAAATGATAATTAAAGTTTGAAAATCTAAAATATTATAAAACTAATTTTAAAACTGAAAATATATTTCTTTAGCTTTTTATTTAATTATTATTAATTAAAAACTAATTTTTAAATATTTAATTATATAGAAAATGCAAGTAAATGTAAATTGAAGCTTGAAAAATGCAAATTTAATTTTTAAAATTCTAAATTAACTAAAAACTAATTTTAAAACAGAAAACTAATTTTTTTGGATTTTTATTTAATTTTTATGAATTAAAAATGATTTAAAAGTAATTAAAAATTAATTTTAATTAAGAAAAATACTAAATGGACTTGGAAAATTATTAAATTTTGCAGGAAATTCTAAAATATTATCTTAATCCTAGGAAAATTAAAATTTACCTAAAAATTATAACTTAATAAGCAGTTAAAATAAGCACTTAATAATAAGCAATTCTACACCAATAAGCACAAAAAGCTCACAACTGGTTATAGTAACTTAAATAAGCACAAAACAACTTAACTTGACCAGAAAAGCTCTTAGAATAAGCCACTTACGCACAAAAGCAGTTGGATAGTTTGGACAGAAATGAAGCTTAATCCCCCTACTTAGACCCTAAAAATAAGCAACCTAATAAGCTGTTTAGTGAAACCTAAAGGGGGCAAAACCTTCCTTGTACTAGTGGCTACCTAGAAATATGAAAAGCCCTAATTTTGAACGCTAATGGATGCCCTAAATTAAGCCTAGATAAGGAGACTTGATGAACTAGTTTGCTGAACTAATGATCAACAGGTTTAAGGCACAGATTTGTCGGTCAGATTTTAATAAGCAAATGGTTTTGAAATTGGATGAAACTTGTTTTATAGCAAGCCTACGCTATGAATTCAACCCACAAACAGATTCAAGCAATTCCAAGACCAATTGATGCCTCAAATTACCCCTTGTGCAGACCTGTTAAGAACAGATATAAGGAATATTTGACTTTTAGATTGCAACTTAATTTTGACTTAAGTGACTTTCTACTGAATGATTGATGACGTGGGATTGCGACCACGCAACAGGTTTTACCTCTCAAGGGATCTTGAGAAGCTTGCAATCCCACTAGGCAGTGTACCTGGTCGGTGTAGTATAGTGTAGTAGTATAGTGTAGTGGTAAGTACAGGGGATTGATCGTTCTCTCACAGGGAATAGTGTTCGTTAGGATAGAAAAACTACTCTAAAAGGTCTAAAGGTGAAGGAAGATTATTTTTGTATTTGATGGAAAGCAAGTAAAATCTTGGGTTTTGGAGGAGTGGGCGGAATTAGTTGCTAGTCAACTAACCCAAAAACTACAATTGCAAGAAAAATAAAATAACTAAACTATTGTGGTTGTGAAAACTTATATGGAGACAAATGTGTTTACTTAGATTTC
>LBNU01035314.1:0-31080 GCA_014162995.1 Artemisia annua
AGGGAGAGAGGAGAGAAATATTTAAATGTAATGAAGTCGAGTAATTAATGTTTTACTGATTATAATACGCATCCGATTATGTCTTCGTGTATTCATTAGGAATGTGCAGGTTAAGATTTATATGTATTAGAACAAACCACCCCATAAAGTACTTACGTACTGCTGTAAAGATACTGAGCGTACAGGGTAGCCCGCGCCAGGACAAATCGCCCCATTATAGCCTACGCGCAGGTCCCTTGTATGCTTAGTGCTACTCATTTTTTTAATAATAGATGCGATTAATCAGTGACCTTTGTTAAAACCTTTGGAATAACTAAGTCCTGTATTTGAATAAAGTCGTCTTAGCCATGTTGTTATTGCTAAGTGTTCAGAAGATATCTATAATCGAATTGTACCGAAAAGTAATCTAGGGCTCCGTTCATGTTTTGTGGCGATGATTGGGACCTGGTTCGATTGGTTAACGACCCTAAGTGGTAACCAATGTCTCGAGCTTAAAGTGTATCGTAACTATCACGGAAAGGAAACTCTAATATCCATTTATGCTTATCTCTTAAATGCACAACTCTCCATACGAGTACGATGCCTCGCAGCATTAACTACCCTCTGAAACACGTATTTTAATAGTCAAAATTAGAGCTGTTTCTTATTATAATCATTCAAATACGAGTATCCGGTTTTTAGCACCATTACAATAAATGTAAAGTATGTAAAAGTTCGAAGTGTAAGGGGAAAGCTTAAATCCGCCATTTTCTGCTGATGAACTTTTTGAACATTTTTATGATCACATTTTGGTATGGTCAACTGGTCTGCTCCCCCAAAAAAGTGTAGCGATGACCATAATAGAAAAAATTAAAAAAAATAATAAAAAATCACGGCAGCTAATACAAGCCCATTTCGGAGTAGAAAAGACTGACTTCTTATTCGCATATTGTAAGTTTGTATATTATTTCTTTTTGATTATTTAATACTCCCGCCTCTAAAAAGAAAGCATATGTTGATTAAGAGTAGACTCATCTAACGAGTCAATATATGCTTTTGACCTCACGCTAAAACTTTTTATACGAGGTGATACTTAATTTATATTCATGGTTGCTCTTAACCTAATCATTAATTTGTACCACTACAACACAAATGGAAGTCCTAAGAATATATCGAATTTTCTCAGCTTCCTCTTCCTAGGTTCAACTTTCAAAGATTCTTAGACTGCTTGAAGTTGAAAGTCTCATTGAGTGTCAACTTGTAATTTTTTTTTGACAACTTGATAATTAATCATACCTTCATATTTCCCAACTTGATAATTATCATGTATAATACGTGACTAAGTTTCCTCACATGGATGTATTTATAAAAATATATGAATAAGTTTCTAGACATATATGAAATAAAAAAAATTATCGTCATTGTGATATCCTTGTATCCAATAACATTTCATAGTTTAACTTCTTAAAATTAAAAGAAAAATGGATCGCTTGTATACACACAAATCAACTAGACATCACAGAAAGTTCAACCAATTAAAGAATATGGTGGTCGTACTACATAACTATTCTCTTACTTTTTGCATATAAGTTAAACCTTACACTTATCATTGTTGTTACTTTGATGACATCCACCAAGTTGGAGTATCGGACCACATTAATTTAGTCGTTGCTTCTTCTAAACAAGCTAGTTGAAATATAGTATGTACCTTATTAGACTATACCTATATATATGTAAGCCTCAAAACAGTCGTTTTCAATACTTTTCATGTATCCACACCTATCTTTTATTTCTAAGTAGTGTTTTGTTGTTTTTAATTTCATTTTGTTTCGATAGTTAAGATTGAGTCTAGTCTGTGGCTTGGCAACGCCACTTGTAATATGTAACTATACCAAGATGATTCGACTACCACCGTAAAACTATCCCCTTATCCAACCAACGTGTTTTCATATCCCTAAACCTCCGTCATAACCTTTTGTAAAGCCGCTCTTTGAATAGTTATCCTATGGTGTTTACGTCCTAAGTGGAGAAGGTTTCGTCCTCTCTCAAGCCTATGGTGGGCTGTATATATATACTATTTACTATGGTCGGTACAAACGTTGAGATGATATTATCCATTTCCTTTCATAATTATATTTACACAGTATTCATCCGTAGACGTCGAGTGTGAGTATCCACAACAGCGTACATGAGTAAGCTAGCTAGTCATAATTTTCCCTGGTATTTATGAATAAGTCGGAACGACTCAGTTCTTGTAATCTTACTTTATGTTCGCATTAAAGTGCACCTCTAACGTTGGTATTTAGATTGGAAATAAAAGACGCATATTCGTGCTGAGGACAAGCAAATCTCAGTGTAAGGGTATTTGTATGAGACGAAAAATGTTACGTTTGTTTAGGGATGTCAGTTTAGTCCTAATGAATCGTATATTATTGTGATCGGATTCATCCATAAGTGTGTCTCTTTGCTCATTTTTGGTACATCTTGAGGAGAAATCACAAAAAAAAGCATTGTTCGGGCGGTTTTTCGAAGATGAAAAGTGGGAAACAACAAAATCCTCAAAAGACGCCTAAAATCCACGAAGGTGAACGGCGTCACGAGCTCAACGTGACGACGTAGTGAAGAACTGAAGTGAAGAATTGGAAGTTACTCATGCGGCCAGAGAGTTTTTAGCCTATTTGGTGACGGCGTCAGGCGAACGGCCGTCAGAGTCTGGATACAAGGCGGCGTGACGACGTCAAAGGAGCCATCACAAAAACCCTAATCGTCGGCGTGACGGCGTCACACCTTGGGCTGACGGCGCAGCCGTATTATCCTAGTATCAATATATAGAACGCTTTTTATTATTTTAAAAGAGGAACCTTGGTGAGACTTTAGGGTTAACCCTAGCTCGTGATCACACGACCTTAGAGGTACTTTTACCCCTCTAAACTTGCATGTTTTAATCTAAGATAAGTCTTCATTTCAATCCATACAATATGTCTATGTGTTGGTAGTGATTTAGTTTGTGCTTTTCTTTCCTTTAACATGCCTAGGCTAAATTAACTTGTGTTTTGCTTAAGATCTAATGAAACCTAACTATTGATATCATGGTGAAGTGTGTGTTGTGGTTGTGACTCTGGATGAATGTTTCATCTACGTTAGACTTAAAGAAAACTGGCTAAACGCTCCTATACGGTAACAAGCTTGAACGTCTTAGGGAAACTGAATCGTATGTTCATCTTAATCGATTTTAAGGTAGTATTTCATGCGTAGTTGCTATCGGTGAGCTGTATGATAGGAATACATTGACGTATCGTCATATAGGAGGTGGGAGCTTAGAGTTAGGGAATTGAACGCACTCCCTACGACTTGTTAGGAAATACACCCGTCATCCACGCAAACTCAAGACATACTAATTACATTGGTAGAAAGATAGTTAGGGAGTAATGAAATCTAAGTAAACACTACTTTCCCCACCATTGTTTTCTCAAAACTTTATTTTAATTGCATAAGTAGATAACTTGGGTTAGTTGACTAGCAACTAATTCCGCCCACTCCTTCAAAACCGAGATTTTACTGCTTTCATAAAAAATATAAAAATACAAAAAAGAATCATCCTCCACCCTTAGACCTTAATTAGAGTAGTCTTTAACCTAACGAACACTATTCCCTGTGAGAGAACGATCAATCCTCCGGTACTTGCCACTACACTATACTACATCGGTCAGGTACACTGCCTGGTGGGGATTGCAAGCTTCTCGAGATCCCTCGAGAGGTAAAACGTAGTGCGTGTTGCAATCCACGCGCATCAAAAACCAATTCTAATCCAAAAGGCTTAAAACTTAGTTCGAAGCCATCTAATAACCCAAAAACTAATGCAGCAAATAACAAAACTTGGTGACAATCTAATTCCCAATGAACGACTTTTTCAAATCAAATCCAACCAAAACTTTAATCCATAAATGAATATCTAAAATCCTATAACAATGATGTTCAAAATAAAGAATTAAAACCATTACAAACCACTCTTCAATTCATTAAACAATCGAACTTCACCCCAAATAAACCCTGAACGGACATTTTTTTCTTCTTTTTTTGTTAATTGCTAACGAACCTAATTTCAATTCATTAAACAATCTAACTTCACTCCAAATAAACCCTAAACGAACATTTTTTTTCCTTTTTTTGTTCATCGCTAAGCGAACCTAGCTCTGATACCACTTGTTGATAATCAAATGCTGAAACAAATAACAAATTCGACAAACGAATCAGAAGCTTTATTCAAATTGCGAAACAAATACAAAGGTACCAAACACAAAATTATAATTGAAATGTACCAAATTCTAATTTTAAAGTACGAAGAAATCTAGTGTTATCAATTCTTAGTTTTAGACCTAAAACATTGTTTAATCCTTGGTATGTGTCAATTCACACATACATTTTATCTTGTAAAACGGACCAAAAAGACCAAAAACCAATTAATAAATGCCAAATATATGTGTTTTTGTGTTTGTGATTGTGCAGGTACGGAAATTTTGAAAAGTGGACAAAAATCAAAGAAAACCCGACAAAACGAGCACGAGATTAGAAAGAGCGCGGAATATCGGGATCAATGATAATTTTATTTCACGCATCGAAGAGAAAGACAAAATTATTGAAGATTAATGAAGCCCGATGAAATAGGCGATCAGGCCCATGAGTTATATCTTCAAGTCCATTCAAGAGAAATGATGATCGGCCCAAGTGAAAGCAAGAAAGGATCCAACCCACGGATATGTTACAAAGTTGATATTGTTGGTTTCTCATGATCCTCGGTCCCAATAATAAATTATCTATGCCACGTGAACTAAAAGAAAACAAAATTGATATATCATCATAAAAGAAGGCCTAGCTCATGCGAATGAAGTGTAGCGAAAATTAAAGCCCATGGATCCCTAGAGAATTTGAGAAGTCCAGCGTGCATTATCCTGATACACGACAAAGAAAGAATTGAAGGCAAATGCAATTTACTTGCACGTGATCTCCTACTGTTTTGAGCATTCGAGGAAATGAAAAAAAAAATGGGAATATGAATTTTGAGTACAAAAGAGCCACGTGATGATGCCTTCTCCAAATGAGCAATATGATAAAATGAAATGTGATACTATGCCATGTGATTCTACTTTTTATTCCTTGGTAGCATTCAACAAAAGAAATAAATATTGAAGACCACTTTTGCACATGGTGCAAGTGACTGCACTCCCCAAATTTAATGCACCAGGCGCGTTTGTTTATTTTTCTAGCCCACTCGCACGCACTATCTCTCTCGTCCAATTAGAATTTGCCAAGTGTCCTTGATGACAATTCTGTAGCCAATAAGCGCTCGCCATGTGTACACGCTTTCAGAAAGATAGATCGGATTTATGAATGGTGACGCTTTTTAGACATATTCATAGAAAGGAATGTTCGAGATTTAAGAAAGAGGCTATAAAATGCCAATCATTGGCATCATTCTGAAGCAGTTTTTTTTTTCACAATAAATTTTACACACACTTCTTTTTCTTTTAGATAGTAGTAGTTTATTTTAGTAGTAGTTTTTATGTAATAGTAGCAAGCACTTTATTTTTCTTAATTATCTTCTTCTAGCTTATCTATTTTAGCTTAATCATTTGTAGTTTATTTAAATGCTCATTATTGTAAAACTCTTTTATTATTAATGCAAGCTTATTGGTCTTTAGATTATTATGTCTAATCTTTTCCTTTCCTTTTCTCTATTTATCTTTTATACTTAAAAAAAAATAGTTTTTACTCACTCTTTTTATATAAAGTTTACATTTTAATCAAGTTTTAGCTTATTACTTATTCTCTTCTTTACCCTCTAGCTCTATTCAAACAACAAAAGGGATGCATGAGCTTATTAAGCTCGGCTTATTTTTCAAACAAGCCTTGACATCTCTTAAGTTTGAGAGCAAGTTTTTTTATTTTATTAGCTTTTTAGCTTTTTAGATAGCTTCTTAATTAGATCTATTAGTTTTATTAAGTTTTTAATATAAAGCTTGCACCTTTATTAATTTTCATTCTAAAAATAGCTTATTTTCTTAGATCTAGTAGGATTTTATCATAAAGTTTCAATCTTTTAGCTTTTTATTAGGTTTTTAATAATAAAGTTTGTAGCTTTCTCAACCAATAAGCTCTTCCATAGCTTATTTGGTCATTATTATTGCTTATTCCTAATAAAGTTTTGTTTTTTCTTTGTTTCTCATCATTTCTACCGCTAAGGCCGGAGCTTAAGGATCTTATAAGCTAGTTTATCGATAAAGTTTATTACTTTTTAGTCTTAATAAGCTAATTAGTTAATAAAGTCACAAACTTTATTAATTATTTGGTTTTATTAAAGATTTTAAAGAATTAAACTTTATGGTTTGTTTAGTTTATAAGATCGGGTGGTTAATTTCGTCTCATCTCTTATATTGGGTTTTACTTTCTTTCCTTTTTCAATTTTTAGTTTAAATATTTAGTTATGTTTATGTTTGTTGAAATATTTGTGTTTATTAGTTTAATTAATATGAGTAGTGAGTAGATCGTTATTATGCTTGTTGAGTAGATTGTTCCGTGAATTAAGTGTGGTTTTATAAAAAGTTAGACAAAATATTCGTTAGTAATTTTAAATTACTTGGATTGAAATTTTGGTTGTTTAAACGGGCAAAAGCCGTGAAAATAATTGAGTTTTAATCTAGATATCGATATCTCTTTATGAAATTATTTTTAAACCAAAGTTGGGAGAGAATAATTATTTGTAAAAGATATTGATTCATCAATAGAGGACCTAATTGAAATAATAAACCACATTTAAGGGTCGTGATAATTTGCTTAACAAGTATATCCTTTTATCGTTTATCTCTTATTTGCTTGCTTAATATAGTCTAGTTTGCAATTTTTAACTTTTATCGTTAACTTTAGATTAAGCTTGCCCTTAGATTTATTATCTTTACTTAGTTTGCCTCTAGATTTATGTGCTTCCTAAGTGCTCATTTTTAGATTAGATTGCGTTTTAGGTTATTTGTGCTTTACGTGCTAGCTTTATATGCTTTATTATTGTTGCTTTTTAGTTCATGCTTATTATTATAGTGATAAAAATCCAAAATATCTTCCTTTTTCCTATTCAATTCACACAATCACGACTCGAACCGAAATTCCATTCATTCCTTCCTTGGGACCACGACCCGGGGAAATACTTTCACGAGTATTTCTTTGGAAATCTTATATACTACAATTGACCCCGATTAATTTTTGGCGCCGCTGCCGGGAAGGGTTTGAAGCGAGTTTTTGATTCCCGTTCATTGATTTGTGTTTTGAAGACCCTTCCCGAGAAGTTATTGTTTTCTTTGTAAATATTTTCTCACTATTTTTATAAAAACCAAAAAAAATTACAAAATACAAAAATCTAAAAATATTATCTTTCAAATTTTTCTTAAATATAAAAACCCGAAAATATTTTCTTTTCAATATTTGTTTTTCTTTTTCATTTTTCGAATTACAAAACCCAAAAAAAAAATTCTTTTTCAAAATTAGTTTTCACTTTTGTTTTACTTTTATCTTAATTTGTTTTTCCGTCATAAAATCCAAAAATAATCTTCGTCTCCTCTTATATGTTTAATTCTTATCTCTTTACCCTCTCATACCGTTTAATTCTTCTCTTCTTATCCTCTTAATCGTTTAATCCTATCTTCTTATCCTTTATATCGTTTAATTCTTATGGCGGATACGCGGACTTTGGAGGAATTGCTGCGAATACCCGTACGTGTTGAAAAGGTCATCATTATTCCACCAATTCTTGCAGATGAATATCAAATAAACGTCGAGTTACTTAATTTCATTGATCCTTTCTTTGGTTTCGAAAATGATGATCCTTATTCACACATCAGCAGATTTTACCTAATAACCGGAACTTTCAAAATAAATCAAGTGCCTGATGATGTGGTGAAATTAATCTTGTTTCCGTTGACACTTAAAGGAGCGGCCAAGCGATAGCTTGATCATGAACCTCCTAATTCCATCACCACTTGGAATGGTTTAGCGTCAAAGTTCTTGAATCGATTTTATCCTCATTCCAAAACAATTGAGCTCCGAAAAGAAATCATAAATTTTCAACAACGTTTTGATGAGACTTTTGCCGAGGCTTGGGAGAGATTTAAAGATTTAAAATGGAAATGCCCACATCACGTTTTTTTCAGATTTGCTTCAATTCGATATATTCTATAATTCTTTGACTCAATCGGATCAAGATTCGCTTAACACGGCGGCCGGTGGCAATATCTATTATAGAACTCCGAACGACGTCTTGAAGATTATCGAAAATAAAATTAAAGTTTGCCCGGCACAAAACAAACTGTCTTACCGACAACGGAATTTCATTCACAATGATTATGATGATGAGGATTATATCCAAATGAAGGAATATTATAAGAGTTCATCAACTGCAATCACAACCGTCTTATAGACTATGGACCCAGAGGACTCTCTCATAATGGGGGACGAGCATCTTCGCACTATTCCGGCAACGGAATCGAGCAAATTCAATAAGTCTAGTGTTGAGAACCTCGTCCCAATCCCATGTAAGTCCGGGGAAATTTCTAACGGTGATTGTGAATTTGTTGAAAATAATCGTCTTGATATATTTAAAGATATTCCCGACTCTTCCCATCCTTCTCTCACGCCGGTCGAGGGAAGTGACTCCATTTTGGAAGAAGTCGATATTTCTATCGTTAATGATGATTCTATTTCGACTGAGATTGTTAAGCCGTCAGATCCTTTGGAGCCCGAGCTCAAGGATTCTTTACCCGATTTTGAAAAATATACTTTTGATACGGCAGAGGAGTGTGAATTACCTTCTATTGACGAATCTAATGATCGTGTTGAGATGTTCTCCGATTTTTACGACGATGATTATTCTTTATCTTTTGGAGACATCGATTATGTGGAGGATTTACCTTCTGAGCTCGTCAGCTTAGAAGAAGAGAATGATGAAGATATTGATACAGAAATCGAAGATGAAGCTCTTCGTGAAAAACTTTTGAATATCAATCTTCTCATTTCTAAGATCGAATTATTAAGTGGCAATCCCACTTCTCATCCCAATCTTTCTCTCCCGGCTTATGAAGCCTTTTGCTTTGATATCGATCATACGGAGGAGACGAGTCGTGGCAGTACCACTTCTCATGCTTATACCTCTCCTCTCGAATATGATTCGTTTCACATTGATCTTGATCCCGAGAAGTTCTCCGGTGAACTTACTCATATCATATCTCCTTCGGAGTATGATCATTTCCATTTTGATCTTGATTTTGACCCGGAGGGAGGCACTCTTTACCATAAGAATTTGCTTGATGATGACATAATCCCCACCCTCCCTCCCGAGATTTTTAAAAATAAACAAATGAGCTTTAATGATGATATTCAAAATAAAGAAACTGAAAAATTTGCTTTTGAAAATGAAGAATTGACCTTAATTGTGATAAAAATCTTTCTTCCCTTCTTCACATATGATGTGACTTCTCCAATTCTTCATTCCTCCGGGAGTGAGGATACCGTCTTTGACCCCGGCATCTCCATTTCTCTTGCCGGGTGTCCGTTCCATTTGCTCCCCCAAGATTAATTAAATTCGCGGCGAGTCAAGCTACACGACTCGATAATAAACAAGCGCTTCGTGGGAGTCACCCCATGCTTATCCTTTCTTTTTTCTCTATATTTTCTTTACTAACGTGACGTGAGGAGGTCTACCACTTCCATTTCTCGTGTTTCGTTGTTGTTTGTGTATGTCCAGGATTTGCCCGAAGTTTGAAGACTCTCGTGCTCGTGGTTTTGTCTTTACTCCACTCGAGTCTCATTCATCGCTGCTCATCCATATATCCTAATCTTATCGACTAACGTTTATCTTTTGGCATACTTAATAAACAGTCTTAGATTTTTGTTAGGATTACCCTTACCTTTGAAACATTGAGGACAATGTTTACCTTTAGTCTGGGGGGGGGGTGAATCTTTGATTCGATTTGACCTTGCACTTTCATTTTAGCCGTTTACTTTCGCAACCCCATTTTTTCTAAAAAAATGCAAAAAATTGAAAAATTTTGAAAAATTTGATGAAAAAAAAAATGAAGAAAATGATATGAAAAAGCACAAAAAAATGTAAAAAAGTTGAAAAAGATGTGCAAAAATATAATAAGTGTTTTGACACCATGTTTGACTTTCCGCTGGCGAGAGTAGGAATAAAATTTTGACTTGACCCGGGCGTGTTGAGCCCTAGCTTGTTCCCTTAACCAATGATGATCATAAAAGCTTGTGCTAGTCTTGTACACAAGGAGCGGCTCTTTTACAAGTTCCCGTACTTGACTTTTAACATGCATGGCTTGAAGAGCTTTTGCTAGTCACTTACACTAGGAGCTATGAAACGCGAATTCTTTCTAAGAGTTTGGAAGTTCCCGTATTTGACTTTATATATGTGTGGCTTGATTATCGGCTAAGCATCCGCGGATTTCATTATTTGAGATTTTTAAAATGCGGAGAACGAGAAATGATAGAGTTTCCTTAGAAGTTAGATGCTAAGCGTGGAGTAGTTGGTTCTCTTTAGAGCTCATCGAAGGTACTTGTGGTCTTTTGCTCCCATCAGATTGTTTCACCCTCTATTAATAGATGTTCTAGGTTAATTAAAGATGTTACGTTTTGGCGAAATTTAGTTTTTTATCTTCTTAAGAGAATCGTTGCTTTAAAAATTGGGTACACATCAAGGATACGTCTCAAATAAAGTTTAAGTATAATAAGTTGCAGATTCGAGATCCTGTTTTTGGATTTCTATGTATGTATGTGGTTTTGGGACTACCCGTAAAGTTCCATGGTTATGTTAAGTAAAAAAAAAGTATGAAAAGTTATGAATAAGGGATGTATGATAAGTGCTTAAGTTGTTATAAAAGTTGATGGCGCGTGAGGTGCATGTGGATGGTCCTAGACTAGTCATATGAGGTGCACGTGTAGTACTCCTCAACTTATATATATATATATTATACCTCCTATAATATATTATATATATGCCCCAGCTAGTATATAGTACTAGTATAGATATATTCCCATTATAAGTATTAGTTTAAGTATATATATATATGTATGTATGTATGTATTCGATTGTATCCCAATTCCTTGATGTGGACCTCATTTTTAACGCAACGATTCTTGAGAGAAGATGGAAAACTACTTAGCGTTTTAACTTGGTATCTTTATCGGAATAAAAATATATCGAAACGAGAAAATATGAAAAAATTCATTTCTCAACAAAAATAAAAAAATCTAGATAAATTAAGAAAATGGTAGCGAGAGGTTATTACACAAGTAACTTCGATGAGTAGCGTTAGCATCTAACTTGTAAGTAAGTTGTGATCTCGTTTTTAAGCTTAGTTTGGGGGCTTGTGAAAAATCAAGGATGACGAATTTTATCCGTATGGTCACTTCTCCATGAGTCGTGTTTCTACTCTATGACCCTAAACATTATTGCAAAATAATGAAAGTTGGCATACCGTCATAATAATAAAATGAAAAATACAAAAATAGTAGTGTAAAGTTAGTATGTGGAATAAAATGGAATAAACGAGGCGTTTTCGGGAATAAATGATTTTGTAATCTCTTTTGAACGTTTTGCTACTTTTCAAAGTTAGTAAAAAGAGTTATGAAATTATTTATCTCAAAAGCGTGAAGTGATTATATTGCGTGAGGACACGACAATACCTTAGTCTGGGGGATTTTGGTATGTGTCAATTTACACACAACTTTTATCTTGTAAAACGGACCAAAAAGACCAAAAACAATTAATAAATGCCAAATATATGTGTTTTTGTGTTTGTGATTGTGCAGGTATGGATATTTTGAAAAGTTGACAAAAATCAAAGAAAACCCGACAAAACGAGCACGAGATTGGAAAGAGCGCGAAATATCGGGATCAATGATAATTTTATTTCAAGCATCGAAGAGAAAGACAAAATTATTGAAGATTAATGAAGCCCGATGAAATAGGCGATCATGCCCATGAGTTAAATCTTCAAGTCCATTCGAGAGAAATGATGATCGGCCCAAGTGAAAGCAAGAAAGGATCCACCCACGGATATGTTACAAAGTTGATATAGTTGGTTGCTCATGATCCTCGGTCCCAATAATAAATTATCTATGCCACGTGAACTAGAAGAAAACAAAATTGATATATCATCATAAAAGAAGGCCCAACTCATGCGAATGAAGTGTAGCGAAAATTAAAGCCCATGGAGCCCAAGAGAATTTGAGAAGTCCAGCGTGCATTATCCTGATACACGACAAAGAAAGAATTGAAGACAAATGCAATTTACTTGCACGTGATCTCCTACTGTTTTGAGCATTCGAAGAAATGAAAAAAAAATGGGAATATGAATTTTGAGTACAAAAGAGCCACGTGATGATGCCTTCTCCAAATGAGCAATATGATAAAATGAAATATGATACTATGCCATGCGATTCTACTTTTTATTCCTTGGTGGCATTCAACAAAAGAAATAAATATTGAAGACCAATTTTGCACATGCAGCAAGTGACTGCACTCCCCAAATTTAATGCACCAGGCGCGTTTGTTTATTTCTCTAGCCCACTCGTACGCACTATCTCTCTCGTCCAATTAGAATTTGCCAAGTGCCCTTGATGACGATTCTGTAGCCAATAAGCGCTCGCCATGTGTACACGCTTTCAGAAAGATAGATCGGATTTATGAATGGTGATGCTTTTGAGACCATATTCATACAAAGGAATGTTCGAGATTTTAGAAAGAGGCTATAAAATGCCAATCAATGGCATCATTCTGGAGCAGTTTTTTTACACAATAAATTTTACACACACTTCTTTCTCTTTTAGATAGTAGTAGTTTATTTTAGTAGTAGTTTTTATGTAATAGTAGCAAGCACTATATTTTTCTTAATTATCTTCTTCTAGCTTATCTATTTTAGCTTAATCATTTGTAGTTTATTTAAATGCTCATTATTGTAAAACTCTTTTATTATTAATGCAAGCTTATTGGTCTTTAGATTATTATGTCTAATCTTTTCCTTTCCTTTTCTCTATTTATCTTTTCTACTTAAAAAAAATAAAAAATAGTTTTTACTCACTCTTTTTATATAAAGTTTACATTTTAATCAAGTTTTATCTTATTACTTATTCTCTTCATTACCCTCTAGCTCTATTCAAACAACAAAAGGGATGCATGAGCTTATTAAGCTCGGCTTATTTTTCAAATAAGCCTTGACATCTCTTAAGTTTGAGAATAATTTTTTTTTTAGATAGCTTCTTAATTAGATCTATTAGTTTTATTAAGTTTTTAATATAAAGCTTGCACCTTTATTAATTTTTATTCTAAAAATAGCTTATTTTATTAGATCTAGTAGGATTTTATCATAAAGTTTCAATCTTTTAGCTTTTTATTAGTTTTTTAATAATAAAGTTTGTAGCTTTCTCAACCAATAAACTCTTCCATAGCTTATTTGGTCATTATTATTGCTTATTCCTAATAAAGTTTTATTTTTTCTTTGTTTCTCATCATTTCTACCGCTAAGGCCGGAGCTTAAGTGTCTTATAAGCTAGTTTATCAATAAAGTTTATTACTTTTTTTAGTCTTAATTAGCTAATTAGTTAATAAAGTCACAAACTTTATTAATTATTTGGTTTTATTAAAGCTATTAAAGAATTAAACTTTATGGTCTGTTTAGTTTATAAGATCGGGTGGTTAATTTCGTCTCATCTCTTATATCGGGTTTTACTTTCTTTCCTTTTTCAATTTTTAGTTTAAATATTTAGTTATGTTTATGTTTGTTGAAATATTTGTGTTTATTAGTTTAATTAATATGAGTAGTGAGTAGATCGTTATTATGCTTGTTGAGTAGATTGTTCCGTGAATTAAGTGTGGTTTTATAAAAAGTTAGACAAAATATTCGTTAGTAATTTTAAATTACTTGGATTGAAATTTTGGTTGTTTAAACGGGCAAAAGCCGTGAAAATAATTGGGTTTTAATCTAGATATCGATATCTCTTTATGAAATTATTTTTAAACCAACGTTGGGAGAGAATAATTATTTGTAAAAGATATTGATTCATCAATAGAGGACCTAATTGAAATAATAAACCACATTTAGGGATCGTGATAATTTGCTTAACAAGTATATCCTTTTATCGTTTATCTCTTATTTGCTTGCTTAATATAGTCTAGTTTGCAATTTTTAACTTTTAGCGTTAACTTTAGATTAAGCTTGCCCCTAGATTTATTATCTTTACTTAGTTTGCCTCTAGATTTATGTGCTTCCTAATTGCTCTTTTTTAGATTAGATTGCGTTTTAGGTTATTTGTGCTTTACCGCGTGCTAGCTTTATATGCTTTATTATTGTTGCTTTTTAGTTCATGCTTATTATTGTAGTGATAAAAATCCAAAATATCTTCCTTTTTCCTATTCAATTCACACAATTACGACTCGAACCGAAATTCCATTCATTCCTTCGTTGGGACCACGACCTGGGGAAATACTTTCACGAGTATTTCTTTGGAAATCTTATATACTATAATTGACTCCGATCAATCCTAAAGCAACACAGATTAAGAAACAAATCAAAAACTAAAAACCAAGAAATTTACCAAACGCCCCTTATATTACAATAAAATTTAAGTTAGATGGCATCTAAAAAAACATATAAGATTTGTATTTCTCATACAAATATAAGTATTTATAAACTAAATTTGATCATCCCAAACATCAAGAGATTTACCCACTCTTGCATCCACCATCGAGCTACCGTGTTTGCCACCACTCTGATATCAGAAAACACTATTTCTGTAACCGACATTTCCCTCCCATTCTTACATGGCTCTAGTTGCCTCACTTTTTCACTTCTTTCACAACAACTCCACCAGGAAGCAGGAAGCAACTAGTGACTAATGGTGTGTTTGATTGCCGCTTAGTAGGCCAGCACTAAGTACTGAAACGAGCAGAACACATTATGTTTGACTGAGAAAGAATGTCACCTCTGAATGAGTAAAATGTTGTTGACCGACTCCACAAAATATTATCCCTAAACCGTTCAGTTCTTCATGTTCCTTTTATAATCCTATCACATAGAGGACAAAATTGGTATTGATTTACATTTGTATGAATGCATATTCTCTTTTTACCGAATATGTTGGTTCTTGTTTATTTTAAACATTTTGGTTCCTGTATTGTTAAGTGAAAAAAATACCATTAATATTCCATAAAATATCTATAAATGTAATTTTCAAGTCAAATATTAAAATCGTATTATTAGTCAATCAGAATGTCGATTCAGACTAGCTATTAACGAATCGAAACTATATCATACAGATCTTTTAAATCATTCAGCGAACAAATCATTCATCGATAAATCAATTTATTTTTATTAAACAACCCTAAGTATTATTTGAATTATATGTGGCGGCTTGCTAAATGTAAAAGCTGACTTGGAGACAGATGGTTTTGGAATTGGTGGACGCGTGTTATCGCTAAAAGCACATGGGGCCGATACTTTAAACGCTGATTTTTGGTATAAGTTTGACCGTTGGACTCACACTTCTAGCGACGACACATGTCGTCACTAAAATTGTATAATCAAATAATAAATATTTTGAGATTATAACTTTTTTTCAATTTTCTTATTTAGCTATTCCTTTCTAAAACCAACTTATCCTGGTAAGATCTTTAGCGATGACACGTGTCATGGTTAAATGTATATATCAATTAAATAATATTTATTTTCAGATTAAATAATTTATCTTTATTAAAAGAATTAGAAAAATAAATTTTTAATGTGTATATTCCTTTGTCAGTGACAAGTGTCGCCGTTATAAGCCCTCCTAGTTTTAAATTTAAATATAATTCTTTAAATTAATTTAAAAGAATACATAACATTAATAATTTAGTAAATTATAAAAGTTATTTGTAATAAAAATATTTTTAAGTTGTTTAGGTAGCTAATTACGAAGATGTTAGTACATCATATATCGTCGATACTTTCATATTTGGACTTGCGTAATTCAAAATACGATCTTTTGTATAAGCGCTATGAATTTTAGCAACGACTTTTTCGACTTGTAGTGACGAATTTGTCTGTCACAAAAAGTGGAAAACGCTGTAATGAACCAGCTATACATCATCTTTTTTCATGTTGCATTTTACTTGAATGAAGACTTGGACGCAATACTATAATTTGGTGCAGTTTTTAATTCAACAGAGTACGATCCATGATATATGTTGTACTTAATTACTTTAGGAAAAATATGAAGGGTTTTTTTAACTTGTGTCTTTCGACACATGATAAGAAGTCAGGGACCTACAAAAAATGACTTAGAGACCTACAAAAAGAAAACATTTTTTTTAAATTTGAAAAGTGACAAAAACCAATGAAAAAGAACTAAAGGACCCACTTCTTATAATGTGGTTAAAGACACAAGTAAAAAAAATAAAAAAATAGAATAAAAACCCTTTATAAAAGAGATTCTCAAAAAAATAGAATAAAAACCCTTTTTGGTAAAGGGTTACCCCGGTAAATAATATTAAAACCGAAAAAATTAAGTACAAATGGAATATGGCTGAGATACCATATTTACCTCAAGCTAAACAGCTTGAAAAACATCTAAAACTAGTGCTTATGACATGACATAAGCACTTATAACTCTAGGAACAAAAAATGCACCTAAAACAAACAATCAACTAAAACAAGCTAACCAGCAACTGCCGTGAAAGATGAAGTTTCACCAGTATGTGAATTATTAAATAAATTAGCCGTTTCATCATACACATTTTCAACATGTTCATCATCATCTTCTTCATCTATCACCAATGTAGCATACGGATTAGATGTAGTAATATTACCTTCCTTTGAGGTATTGTCAGTAGACTTCAACATAGACGACGAATTAGATGCTTTACCTATAGAAGTATTACCCTTCTTAGGTTCGCTCGTAGCCGCCTTTGGGACATATTTGACATTCTATTTAACCAATGGACCAACAAACCGATTACCATTTGTAGACTTGGTTTTACCCTTCTTCTTATTCTTACCCGCCATTTGGAAACCGTCTTTATCCCGCACCACACTTGGATTAACAACATGTGGACTAGAAACAACAGGAGGACTCACCACCTTTTTAGGACATTGATCATGAGTGTGACCAAAAATCATGCATACATTATATCTGGAAGGTCTCCATTCATACTCAACACGGATAGTAGCTTTAGTAAACCCCTCCCCAGAAAGTGAAGGAAAACCAATAATAACAACATCCACAAGATCAGCTTCGGAGTTGATCTCAATAAGACACCTAGCAAAGCTACTTCTTCCCCACGAATCCTTACACATAAAGCTCGTATAAGAATCAAGCATAATAAGTTTTCCAATAAACGTAGCAATCAAACCAATACCACCGAGTTGTTCCAAAAAAGTACTATGTTTTCCGCCTATTGTTTAGCATGTCAATCGCACCTATTTTCCACCTTTAGTAATGCTACATAAGGAATGAGTTGCGAATTGAACCATTTGATTAAACACAAGGTTTTCAATGTCACAAGTGAAAGACAATTAATACAACATATAATCTTAGATGTTTTAAATTAATACAACATATAATCTCAGATGTTTTAAATTGCCCAGAAAGGGGAAATGACACGCACTGTTAATATCATTCAAGCTTGCATAATGACATTGGTAAATGAGCGTCGCTTTCATTGATAGACATAATTAATTTCCGAGTTTTGAAATAGTAGCTTCCAAAATGATTTCATAGTGACATACAGTTTTAGTGATAGAAAAAAATTTATGAGGATTTGAGGATTAAACATAATGTTATGAAACCCGGTTCGAACCGGGTGGTTCAATCGGTTGAAACGTTTTGGTCAAAAAGCGGGTCAACCAGACGGGTTGGGTCAAAAAAGGGCCAATTTATACCGGGTCAACCCACTGAGTTTGAAAATGATCATAACTAATTATTTCAACATTTCTTTTTAATAACTCTTTTTTAAATTGCTTATAATTAATTGTTTCAATAATTTTTTAACTTTTGACTTTGACTATTTTTTTGAGTAAAAGGGATTTTTTTGGTAAAATAATATACAAAACATAAATGCTTTATAGTTTATAGATGTACGGACAATTTTTCTCCCGGTTAACTTTTTGTGTGATTGTAATCCTAATTTTTTAAAGAATACCAAAGTTACCAATTGTTTCCATTTTTATTTTTTATTTTTTATTTTTTATTTGCCTTTCTAAAGAGAAGAGTTACCACATGAGAAGCACGCTCATGTCACGTGACCTGAGTCTAACGGTAGTAAGTCACGTGAGGTGCACAAACAAAGAATTAGTTGATTTGAGCGGGAAATTCAGTTGTAGATTTCAACTATATCATTCATTATTTCGTTAGCTTTCGCACAATCTCTCAATTCCATCTTTTCTCTCTTGTAACTTGAGTTCTTGAATACATTTCGATTGTTCTTCGTTTCTTAACAGTTTTCCTTCTTTCCGATAACTCTAATCGGTCTTAATAGCCGAAATCATGTCTGAATCCGAGTTGAAATTGCTTTCGATAGCAGACCACGTTTTTGGTGATGGAATAATGAATAGGTTGGATTTAGTTGACATTGTGAGTTTGAAAGCGGCGAATTCAAGATTTAGAAATAAAGTTGAAGATGTAAAAGGAGAAGTAGGTTTTGTTAGAGGATTCAACGCGAGGTTGAATGCGTCCCCGTGGATGTTTATTCACATGAAAACTGACGATTTCTTTAAAGAGACAGATGGATCTCAGGGTTTCATTCAAGGGTTTACGAGGTCTGGATACAAGATGGAATTTTCACTTGATTATGTATTGAAGCCGCCACTAGTAAACGTTGGTGAAAGAGCAGATTTTGTGATGTCTTGTGGCAACCTCTTTCTTTTCTGCAAAGTACCGAATGATTGTTTTTTCGTTGTTAACCTGTTTGAGAATGTCGGGAAAGTTGTCAATTTTATCAATCCCCCTACGGATAGAAGTTCTGGTGTAGTATGGAGAAAACGTGTGAAACTAATTGTTGACCCACAAGATTTGGGTTTGGGTTATTTTCGTTTGTTGTATGTGGAAAGAATTGAAGAAACTTTGAAACATTTTGAGTACAAATCAAGGACTAATACTTGGAATGTCACAGTGTCTCACAATTCCATCAACGCGGATAACCTAAACATCAATGACAACAGGAGATACCAACTGCACACAGGTTTGTTTGGTGCACGCTTCATTTCTTTTGCACCAGGCTCTAACAAGTCCTTTTATGTTTCACCCGATATTTCAATAATATATGATGATCTGGTGCCCCCCCGACCTGATCCTGATTGGAAGTTGGATTGGACTCGTCATCATGACGATATATGGCTCCTGTTTCTGTTTACACATGTTAGTTGTCTCAACTCGCCTTTTGGACTTGTAAAGATGATTGCTCTGTGTAAGCTGATGGATGATTGGACAAACTACGTAGTTGTTTCCATTGTCTCTGTTGATAAGATTAATGAAATCAACAAACCCGGGCAAGCTGTTCATCGGGTAATGAACTTCATGGTAATGGAAGGGACTGTCAATGTTGGACTTGCCACAAGAATCGGAGATGCTCACTACATTAATTGGCTTAGTTATGATATTAAAGATGAATCTTGGAACGACATCACAATGCATCTTATTCATCTCGATGGTCGTGGCATTTGTGGGACCTCTTTTTCTTCTAGGCTAACCATGGATGCCTAGCTAAGGTATTGGACACATGTTAGATTGGTTAAGTTTTTTAAATTTCACTTTAATTGCGTGTAACCTTTTTGGTGCTAAACACGGATTCTATCATTGGTTATGACTATACACAAAAAAGTTACTAAACTTTACAAAAAAGTTCGCCTAAGTTACTGAACTTTCATTTTGTTCACTTAGGTTACTGAACTTTCGGGAAACATACACTCGAAAATTCAGTCTTAGTCCGAGTAACCTGAACATATATTTTTTGATAAGTTTAGTAACCTGATTGAACAAAGTTTCAAAGTTAAGTAACCTGAAAAAGTATATTTTTATAACTTCAGTAACTTGAGTGAAAAAAGTTTCATAGTTCAGTAACCTAAGTGAACAAAATGAAAGTTCAGTAACTTAGGCGAACTTTTTTGTAAAGTTTAGTAACTTTTTTGTGTATTCACCCATGTTCAAATAGAAGATGTAAAAGTAAATAAAATGAAAGAATGAAATCAAATACTCCCCTGAATCGTTTGATGTGGATAATGAAGTAACATGGTTAGATCTTCTTCCAAGAAAAACGAATGCTCAAAGCTTCCCTTCCAAAATAATAAACGTCTTCTTGTCCAAAATAATCTGTTAACCTGAAAAAGATAAAGGCCAACCTCGCATAAAATCGGCAGTAAAATCTACATAATAGGATATAATGCTTGTGGAATGAATATTTTGCAGAATTCCTGGAGATTATAAGTTAAAGAATTAACAAAACTTTTTTGGTTTCCGGAAGAAATACAAAACTTTCAAAAATTGCAGAAAATTTTAACCTGACGCCGCCAGGTGTTATTCCTGATGCCGTCAGAATGATCTGACAGAATTCTCATATTAAGTTTCCGGAAAAGAATCAGGAAAAACTAGATCGTACTTCCTGGAATTCCTACAAAAATTCATTATGACTCGATACAAGCATTTGACTCAAACAAATACTAATATGTATGTTAATTTACATTGTTATGATTCATGTTCATTCGTTCTTTATAAACCGATTTAGATTTCCCTTACACTTAGCTTTTGCAAAATACCTTTATATGTAGTTAAGACGAAGTTAAAAACAAAATAAAGCATTTTCACAATTCAATTTGAAACATGAATCAATAACAAGAAATATAACTTACATACGGAAACAAATAAAATCAAATAAACATACAAACAAAACACACAAAGCTTGGGTTGCCTCCCAAGAAGCGCTTGTTTTTCTTCAAGTCACGAGCCTGACTCTACCCTTATTTAACGGATAAAGGTAAGGTTTTCCCAACACTTAAGATTAAGCGTGGGTGGTAGTAGCGATACACACCATCTCGGTGGAAGTATGCCTTGTGAGGAAAGAGTGGTGGCTGAATTATATACTCAAAGGGGTGTGCTCCTTTCATCATAATCTTACCTAGTTCAATTGGGTCATTGGGTGAATTAAAGTTTTCTCCTAAAAAGGGATCATCTTCTATCAACTTCGAGAGACTCCTAGTTGGAAATCCATCTTGGCCTAATAAACCCGGTTTAAACCCATAATGTTTCTTGTAATCAATCATGAATGGGTGNGGGTGTGCTCCTTTCATCATAATCTTACCTAGTTCAATTGGGTCATTGGGTGAATTAAAGTTTTCTCCTAAAAAGGGATCATCTTCTATCAACTTCGAGAGACTCCTAGTTGGAAATCCATCTTGGCCTAATAAACCCGGTTTAAACCCATAATGTTTCTTGTGATCTATCATGAGTGGGTTATGTAAGTATGTAAGGTCATGGTCCACTCCTATATTAGCTTCCACTCCACATGGCCTAGAGTCTGCTACCTTAATCTTAACATTACCCGGACTATTTGGTTTGATGGGTGGATCAGGGCCTTTTTCAATTCCTAAATTCACATCTAAAGATGGAAGATTAGGTAACGGTTTTGGTTGAGGCTCCGGTTCATCAAAACTAGGAAATTCCCTAGAACTAAGAGTGAGGTTGTGATCACTATAAGCATTCAAACCTATATCCTCTAGTTGTGTTTGGTCCAAGGGTTCTACCTCCATTAGGATTCCTAAAGTCTCTTCTACTTCTTTATGTTTGCATTTCTGTAAAACATTTCGGCTGGAAAGACACGAATTGAACCTGTTTTTGGAAGCATTAATAGTTTGTTTCTTTAACATAGAAGCATTGCATTAAAACACTTATTACTGCTCACTTTTGTGATACTGAGGTTTTCCCTTTAGGAGCAGTAGACTCATATAGTGCTTAAACATGTGTGTTTCTCTTGAGACATCAGAGGAATAGTGGATGCTGTTGGATTATGTCAGTTACTAGTACAGTTAGGTGGCCAGCAGGCAAAACACACTGCTATGAGTAGTTTGCATGGTTAGACGAGCTTGGACAGTGAATGAGTAACAGAAATTGATGAACATAATTAAGGTCTACTCAACTGACAACACGACCCGTGACTCTCCTTTTTCTGTTAATGCATTCGGTTAAATTTGATCTTTTTGAACACGTTACTTAGTTTACCTCTACTGATCTGTTTGGAAACGAGTACACATCCTTATGGTTGTCAAATCAGTTATTTATTTTGGAGTAGAGCTTCAATTCTATCTTGACTTATTCACCTTGTATTTTCTAGGTACTAATGTTGAACCTGGAGATGCTGTCAAGTAAAGCATTTGTTAATAATCACTACCTACATACTCTCGTTCGGGTGACAATTAGATTTGTTCTTATACCGATTAGATATTCTTGTTCTTTTATTCAATACAGACATTTGGATAGATTTGGTATTTTTCACTTGGATTTTTGTAAGATTTCAATTGCAGCATATATGGTTTTAATATCACCATCTTGAACCTCTCAGGTCAAGTAAGTGTTTTCCTTGCTAAAGCCGATTATCGTTTTCTTTGGAATTATTGATTATGATGTTATTGATAAATTGTTCACGATGGCGCGACTAGTAATAGTTGGAAAATAATGATTACTTTCGCAGGAAATTTTTTGCCAGAAGATAAGAGCTCAAAAAAATAATCTCTAAACAATTTATAAGATTTTTTTTTTTTTTTTTTTTTTTTTTTTTTTTTTTTCTCTCACCTTTAGCTAGCAAAAGCTATATAGTATCATAAAACTGGTCATAATTCAACTGACTAGTGTTTGTACAAATATGGAAAAGGATAGACTCCAACCCGTAAACCACCAAGAATTGGTTTTGATTTACATGTGTATTGATGCATATGCTCTTTTTAACTGAATATGTTGGTGGTTTTATATTTTAAATATTTTAGTTCCTGTTAAGTGAAATAAAAATACTATTATATCCATAAAATATCTATAAAAGTAATTTTAAAGTCAGAGATTAAAATCGTAACATAAGCCAATCACAATGTTAATTCAGACTAGCTATCAAACAATCGAAACTATATCATACAGATCTTGAAAATCATAACGAATGAATCATTGAGCGCTAAATCAATTTATTTTTATCAAACAACCCCCAATTAGTATTATTTGAATTATATGTGGCGGCTCACTAAATGTAGAAACTGACTTGGAGACAGATGGTTACGGAATTGGCGGATACGCGTCATCGCTAAAAGATCATGGGACCCACACTTTCAATGCTGATTTTTGGTATAAGTTTGACCGTGGACCCACACTGACCCACACTTCTTGCCACGACACATGTCGTCGTTAAAATTGTATATTAAATAAAATAATAAGAAATTTGAGATTATAATTCTTTTAGATTTTCTTATTTGGTTATTCCCTCATAAAACAAGCTTCTCCCGCTAATATCATTAACAACGACACGTGTCGTCGCTAATGCCATCTCTAAAGGTATATATATATTTATTTTCAGACTAATAATTTTATTTTATAAAAAGTTATAAAAATGAATAATTAATGATTTTTTTTTAATGTGTATAGACTTTTAGCAACGACAAGTGTCGTTGTTAAAAGTCCTCTTAGTTTTAAATTTAAATATAATTCTTAAAATTAATTTTAAAAAATATATAAAATTAGTTTATTGATAAAATTAATAATTTAATAAATTATAAAAATTATTTTGTAGTAAAAATGCGTTTAAGTTGTATAGGTAGCTAATTAAGAAGACGTTAGTACATCATGTATCGTCGATGCTTTCGTATTTGGACTTGCGTAATTCAAAAGATGTTTTTTTTCGTATAAGTGTTATAAATTTTAGCAACGATTTTTTAGACTTTTGGTGAAGAATTTGTCCATCGCCAAAAGTTGAAAACGACGCAGTGAATCAGCTACATTTTACTTGAATGAAGACTTCGACGCAATACTATAGTTTGGTGTAGTTTTTAATTGAACATAAGTACCATCCGTGATATATGCCAAATATTATAGAGTATTTAATTACTATGGGAAACATATGAAAGTAAATGGTCATTTTCTCCCTTTATAAAAGAGATTCTGAAAATGGTCAAAATCACTTTTAAAACATCAGCTTCATTGATGACCTCGAGTTGTTCCATAAAATACTAGGCTAATTTCCGCCTACTGTTTAGCATGTCAATCGCACCTATTTCCACCTTTAGGGGAGGGAGTGGTTCCCTTCACTCACTCCCAACCAATTGAAATGCGCCACATCATTCCCAACTTTTTTCCTCACTCACTCATATTTTTAGAGGCGCCACTTCACTCACCCTTCATTCATTTTTTTTTTTCTTTTTTCTTTTTTAAATTCCATTAAAATTTATTAAAAACTAAAATTTCATTAAAATTAAATAAACATTACATAATATTATTAAAAAACATAAAATAACATTACATAATACTAAAATACTAAAATTCATAATACTAAAAAACTAAACTTCATCGTCTTCATCGGCTTCATCGTCCACCTCAAGGTATGGTAATTGTTGAGCGTCAACATGCTCCATAAGATCAAATCGGAGACGAAAATGTGTGTCCTCATTTCGTATCTCGACTAAGGCTGCTTCGTCAAACACCGGTTGGATCGGAGGATCCCGAATATGAACTGAGGAGATTGCGGTACCGGAGTCATGTAGAATCATGTTGTGCAATATCACACACGCATAAACCAGTTTACTAATTCTGTCTACTGTGTACGGTCGTAAGGGTCGTCTCAGTATACCCCATCTACCCTTGAGAACACCAAATACCCGTTCAACATCTTTTCGAGCCGACTCTTGTACTTTCTTGAACTTTTTCTCTTTCGGGTCGGTTGGATATTTGAACGCTTTAACAAAAGTAGACCATGCAGGATATATGCCATCGGTTAGATAGTAGCCACGCTTGTACGTATGACCGTTCACAACAAATGGGCACTTAGGTTATGTCACAAGTGAAAGACAATTAATACAACATATAATCCCAGATGTTTTAAGATCAGCCGGTTTAGTTTATAGGGTTGGGTTGGGTTTTCGGATTAAAAAAAGTAAAGCTTATGTTTGTTTTAAAAGTTGGATTTAAAATATAGGAATCAATGCCAAATATTATGCGTTGTGTAAAACCTTGAAGGGTACTAGAGATTAAGATCTTGTGGGACCAGGATAACAATCGTATGGATAAAAAAATTCCTCCCTCTTTTAGGTGCCGTTTGGTTTGTTGGCATGAATCACAATGGGAATAGGTTTCGGTATGAGATAGAATGACAATGGATATGATTATATGTGTCATTCCGAATGTTGTTGTTTGGAAGAAAAATTATGGAATGGGTATCAACAAAAAGGACAAAAGATACATTAGAAAATGTGTGGTTAAAAGAAAATTAAAATGAGACCCACGGGAATACTATCAAAAGGAGCCTATTCTCCATCCTTTCAATCTATGCCTATGAAAACCAATTTTCGTATTATTTGATTTCTAAAAATTCAACCAAATACTATCAATGATAGTCATTGTCATTCCATAGGGTTAAAACCCTCAAACCAAACGTGTACTTAATCTCTTATTTAAGTAGACCCACTAATAATTAGCTAATTTAATTAATTGTTAAAATATTATTATATGTATATAATACATCTTTTATATAATACAAGAATTACATCATTTTGGAGTGTTTTTGCAAAACCCTTCTTATTGAAAAAAAATTGGACCAATAGGAGAGCTCGATTTTGACACATAAGCGAAATCAAGCAATATGATTGGCCAATAAAAAGTCAAAATTGAATTGATTTTGGTCAAACTTTAATAAATTTGGTGAAGAATTTGATTGATAAAAAAAACACATAAAAACATAGGTGTCAAATTTATGAAAATAAAAACTTAAGAAAAGAGGAGGTAATTAATAAAACCTTAGTGGTTGTATTTTAAATATATTAGAGATAAGTATAAAATTATAAGTCTCTATGTTTTTTAATAACTTTAGATAATAGACAAATAACCCCTTATACTTTATACCCCCTATACTTTATAATGTTAACTTTGTTTAAAATTACATGAGTAATAGTTTTTTTTTTTTTTTTTTTTTTTTTTTTTTTTTTTTTTTACTTTCACCCATTAAAATAAATTTGGTAAATATGCGAATTAGTTATAATATACGTTAAATATTTGTAAACTAATGTTAGTTTTAAACTTTCATCCATTAGAATATTTTTTTTAAATAAGGACTCATGTTACTATTTAAAAGTTTAATTTATGCGTACACGGGTTTGAAATACGGCTAAACTATTAGTAAAGGGAATATAAATATCAAATGGTAAGCATGCGTTACTGTGATATTAAAATAAATATACGCGATTCTACATATAATAACGACTCATGAAATTGTTATTTAAAATTTATATATGGATATCCATAAAAACATTTTAAAAACTTTATGGAGCATATTTTAACTTCATCAACGCTCATTATGTGCTACTAAACTCGCACATTTTATACAACATGATATCAATAGTTAAAGTTAAACAACAACATTAACCTCAAACTTAACATGTCTGTCAGTTAAAAACGTTATACAAAGCTAATTATTAAAAAAAAAAAAAACAAACAAACAAAAATACATGGGTTAGATAGTCATTGTTTAATATAGAAGGTGTTTTCCTTAAATTATAAAAAAAAAATGCACGCATCACAATCTTTATTTGATAAGAATCACCTCCTAAATCAAAAAAAGAAAAACTACGTAGGTGATAACCTAACTTTATTCATTGACGTGATGTTTAAAAAAAATAAAAAATAAATAAAAATAGTTGGCCGTTGTAAAGGAATTAAAAGTATGTACATGAGAATTATTCAGCAAGAATATATAGTTTTTAATCAGCTTATTACGTTACTATACTGCGATAATATTATTGAGTTGGTAATCACGGATGTGGCATACAACCATTATTCTATACTTATGATTTATGTGTAAACCTCTTTTTGCTTCTAAATAGAATCCGAAAGAGACCTCAACAGAATTTTAGCTTATGCCTTATCTTTTTTTTTTGAACAACTTATGCCTTATCTAGCTGATAGTTTTTAGTAACCTTTTTTATGGTTTAACTTTTTTGTTATACACATCAACTTTTAGTAACTTTTTTTTATGTTTTATTGAAAACTTCCAAACTTAATATTTGTGTTTTTACTATAAACACACTAAGCTATGATAGAATTAGTTGGGAGTTCAGAGGTTTTTTACTAAGCTTCTCAAAAAAGCTTATAGCTTTATCATAAACTTATTGTGTTATGGTTATTGAATAAGCCAATAAGCACCTTTAATAAGCATAACCAAACACCCCTTTAGTTCTAATCTGAAGTTTTTTGATTTGATATTATGACCAACTTTGTTGTTATCCTCACTATAATGCAACATGTTAGTGGTTTTTACAGTTTTATGATCTTATCGCACACACTAAAGTGTAATGCAATTTGTTGTGTGCATTTTTTAGAGGAGGATTAAGTATCAACACATGATTGTCATGGAAGGATTTTTTACACCTACTCAAGGTATGAATGTATAATTAAGTTGAGTTGCTGATTTAGATAATACATAAATGTATTTTAATGTACCAAAGATGTGCTTTAATGCATATATGAGGAATTTTATGGTAGGAATTCTTTTCGGAGCGTAATTTGTCTTTGAATGAGTGATGCGCGTGGATTGCAACAAGCGCATACGTTTTACCTCCTCGAGGGAGGTCTCGAGAAGCTTGCAATCCCACCGAGGCAGTGTAACTGACGATGTAGTATAGTGTAGTGGCAATGTACCGGGGGATGATGCGTTCTCTCGCAGGGAATAAGTCGTTCGTTAGGGCTAAAGGCTACTCTAATCCTAGTCTAAGGGTGGCAGGAAGACTCTTTTTGTATTTTTATGTTTACTGAAAAGGCAGTAAAATCTCTGTTTTGGAGGAGAGGGGCGGAATTCAGTTGCTAGTCAATAACCCAAGTTATCATACTTTTATACTAGCTTATATTTTGTATTTTTTTTGGTTTTTTGGAGAAAATTCAATGGTGGGAGAGTAGTGTTTACTTAATTTCATTACTCCTAACATATTTTGTTACCATGTAATCTAGTTATGTTGGAGTTTGCGGTGATGACGGGTGTATTCCTAAACAAGTCGTAGGGGTGCGTTCCAATTCCCTAACTCTATACAGTTCCTACCATCACTCTATAGACGATACGCTCAAGCATCCTATCAATGAGCTCACCGATACGCAACTATGCATGAAATCTACTTAAAATCGATTAAAGCCATAACCGATTCACGTTTCTTAAGACGTTCAAGCTTGTTACCGTATAGGGAAGGTTAGCAGTTTTCTCAGTTCCTAACGTAGATGAACTTACCCAAACCACAATCACAACATACACATTCACATGATAATCAATAGCCTCACGGTTTCATTGATCTAAGAAACCACAAAGTAAATTAGCCTAAGATGTTGAAAGGAAAGACAAGCACAAGGTATATATCACACAACACATAGACATATTGTATGATTTAAGACTTATCTTGGATTACAAACATGCAAGTTAAGGGTTAGGAATCCCTACTAAGGTCTGTAATACACGCTACTAGGGTTTAACCTAAAGTTCTCCACTCCAAAATTCCTCTTTTTAAAAAAAAAAAAAAAAAACGTTCTATATATATACGAAAACGCGGGCTGACGGCGTCAGCCAATAAGGTGACGTCGTCAGCTCCCGGCGATTAGGGTTCCTGACGGCCTTGTAGTGGTCATAATTGCGGTTCCAGATGAACGGCCTTGGTTGACGCTCACAATTTACACTACGAACTCTCACTTGGATCGTCACGGGAGTCTTTTTCCACTTCTGGCTTCACTTGTTCCTGACGGCGTCACTTAGTAGAGTGTGAAGGCGTCCACCTTCAGTAATTCTTCAAGGTCTTTTGAGTTTTTGTTGTTTTCCGCAACTTTTTACACTCCGAAAAAACGCCCGAAAATGGCTTCTTTTGTGATTTCTCCTTCAAAAGTAGCCTAAAATGAGAAAGAAACGACTTTGGGTGAAATCCAACCCAAAAAACATAATGAATTAGGACTCCAAACCGACCCCTAAAAACGTAACATTTTTTCGTCTCATCCAAAAATACCCTTACACTTGATATTTGCTTTGTCCTAAGCAAATGCTTTTATTCCCAATTGGGAAAAACAAGTTAGAGGCGTCATTTAAATGGAACTTAAAAGTAATTACAAGATTTAGTCGTTCCGCTTTACTCAAAAATAGCACTGGAGAAAATAATACTAGCACCTCTTCATCTAGTTGTTTGGATATCACATCTCTCGGTTGATAATATGTAGATAAATGTAAAGGGAAATGGACCAATATCACTCATACCTTGTCATACATAAATAGATTACCATAGGTTGAGAGAGGATCAAAACCTTCTCCACTAACGCGTAAGCACCTAGGATAACTTCAAAGAGGGATTTTACAAAAGGCGTTATAACGGGAGGTTTAGTGATTTATGGAAAAACACGGTTTTGGTTGGATAAGGGATAGTTTACTGGTGGCTAGGTCAATCATCTTATTTAGTTACATATACAAGTGGCGTTGCCAAGCCAAGAACTAGACTCAATCTTAAACTATCAAAAACAAAACAACATAACTAAGAAATAAAAGATAGGTGTGGATGGTAGTCCGTATGTTTTTTTTTCTTTTCTTCTTTCTAATTTTTTGTATTTTTCTTGATTTTTCGATTTTTTTTTTTTATATATATATATATATATATATTTATTTTTTTTTGAATACCTTTTTACCCTACCATTCCCAAAATAATACCATCAATGGGATTAAGCTTTCCACTTACACTTGAACTTTTACATACTTTACATTTACTATCTACGACTCGAATTGAAATATTAAAACACTTGGAGTACTTTTGAAAACGTCTAGCACATATGGGTTAATAAATTGGATTTCTTCCCATACTCCATACACTAGTACTTTACCCATGGGAGTCCCCAAATCATCCCAAAACAATATGTACAAGATATACTCGACTTAGCAACAACGTAACTAATTAAGTAATTGAAAGGGTTTAACAAATAACAATAATGCACTAAAGGTGGAGTGCATACAAGGTAGCTAAGGCGATTTGGTTGCACATTTGGGGTGGATTGTAAAAATCTTTCCTTTAAGTATGATGCTTAAAGTTAGAAACGAAAGGGATAGGCTCTGAGGGGTTGTACTTAGGGGTTATCGTTGCTACAAAGGATGGGTTACTCGCAAAGGTGTGGAGAATTACTGGACCAATGTAGCAATGTATTATAATACAGTTTAAAACAAGGGTTATCCCTAATGCTCTTATCATGTAGTTTAATCCTAATTACAGAATAGTAGTCTCACTTGTGGGACTCGGAATGGTCACTAAACGCAAGTTCTAGAATCTAAGTATTACGGTACACACATGGCACTTAAGTTGATGCTTCTCTTCCTACCAATTCTAGGGGGTAACCTCACATATTTGGGTGGAAAATTTTTGGTGGTACGGTTTTTTTGTGCTAGTATAAATCTCCTATCCATGAGACGCTTTATTAGGACTAAAGTTTCCCTTTCCTAATTAATGTAAAAAAAATTTTAAATTTGCTCTTAAAATTACTCTAACAAGTGTTTCTTTTGTTTTATTACACACTACTCTTAAACAAGGCAAAAATCAAGCAATATTGATTGAGGTTTCATTAATCTACCCTTATTTACCCCCCTTCACTTAAGTTGAACATTGTTCCCCAATGTTCAAATAAGGAATGGAAAAGATAAAGTTTTAAAAGAATGAAATCGATACTCCCCTGATTCGTTCTTTATCAAGTGAAGTAACACGTTTTAGATCCTCATCCAGGAAGACGAACATCAAAGCTTCCCTTCCAGTATATGCATCATCTTCTGTCTAAATAACATCTCTCTTT